>JAJAGP010002291.1:71767-122940 GCA_025084515.1 Ancistrus triradiatus | reverse complement strand
CCATTGTTGTTCAGTGTTCTTCTGATGGTGAACTCATGAGCATTAACATTAGCCAATGTGAGAGAGGCCTTCAGTTGCTTAGAAGTTACCCTGGGGTCCTTTGTGACCTCGCCAACTAGTACACGCCTTGCTCTTGGAGCGATCTTTGTTGGTCGACCACTCCATTTCAAGTTAACTGCTAATCCTAGAGGTTCACATACTTTTGCTTCTCACTAATATGTAATATTGGATCATTTTCCTCAATAAATAAATTACCAAGTATAATATTTTTGTGTGAAAATCTGATGATTTTTTAAGTCATATTTATGCAGAAATATAGAAAATTCTAAAGGGTTCACAAACTTTCAAGCACCACTGTATGTGATTATATGGTAATGTCCTATTTCACAGAATGCAATGCGAATGCTAACTGGTGCACACCTGTAATCAGAACAACATTTTGAGCGAAAAGTTGAATCTTCGAAAAAATATCTTTTGATTAATTTCAGTATTTGACATGCCCCCCTTTTGTTGTTATGAAAGCATGTAATTAAGCTGGCATGGACACCACAAGTTCACAATTCTGATCATTCTGATCTGTTCATGTTTACTCCAGCATGATTCTGCATTATCTGCATATTTTACATGTTTGTGTGCTTAAAGCGTGTCATTACTTGGCAGTGTGTCAGTGGAGTGACACCATTTTAGTGTGAAAAAATCCGTGCTGTTATCACAGATATCAGCTCGGTGAGAACGCTTCTCAACCAACTGTAAGGTTGGAACTAACCGCTGTATAGATTTTAATATTGTACAAATAATTAAGTAAATTGAACAAAATCACAAAGAGTCCATTTATACCCCAAAAGAAATGCATTTCATGCTTGCTCTTAAATATCTTAAGTGTACATACGTAATTCTTAAGTGTGTTTTATCACCATATTTTACACATAAACTGGTATAATATAAAAATGATGTTTAAATTCTTCAAATATTCTAATATTCCTAAGAGCATCTTGTGATGTTTCTGAATGCTTGGGTTCCCTTGTGGAGGAAAATCCACAAAAGAAGATTAAGGAGTGCTGACTTGTTGCAAAGCTTTGTGTTTTGGGTCATTATCCTTCTGCAATAGGAGTACTTCTCCACACAGAACCAAACAAGCATTCACACTGGTGGCCTCATAATTTTAGCCGCAAGTGTATAGATTGTGAACTGTGCTCTCCCAGGATAGTCGGCAAAAGTCCCGTCTTACCTTGTTATCTCACCTACGTCTGTCTCATGGGTATTTTTGGCGAGAGGCGAGTTTGGCGTCTTAACGAGGTTAGAAAAAACTATACAAAGCCTGTGACATTCATACCTGGTGCCGACATAATGTGTTTTACTGAGCAGCCCTCATAATCGCACAATCACTTTTACAATGTACATAAACATATATACATGTAAAGTATACATTTACAGTTTCTATTCATTTATGCAAATTTGTGAACTAGTCCGTGATTGACGAATGTTTGTGACGCAAAGCGCGTTAAGTCCAGTGTGCGATGAATAACAAAAGGGCTGTGCATCATCCGGTGTTGCAATTTCTGATTGGTCAAAATAAAATTGGTCAGTGTGTCAATCACGTATCATACACTTTAGGCCAATTTGAAAACTGACGATGAGATTAACACCTCAACGGATGCAATAACAATTAGCAGCCAGGCATCAGCAGAGTGAGCAGGACCAAGATCCACCAGCAAGGTGAGCTGTCAGCCGAGGAGAGAGCAAGGAAGTGCTCAAGTGACACCTACCAACCGGTCAGCTGAAAACTTGGTGGCTTGTCGGGGTAGAATTTCACTGCTGGCAAGACATTTGTCACATTTCAAGAATGGCGAGGGCGAGAGCCGAGGTTGGCGGCTTTTTGAGGTAAAGTGCATGGAGGGAAATCCGCCCTGCCATCACAGGTGCTGAGAGATGACTTTGATGAGATAATGGTGGGCGAGATAATGAGGTTAGACTGTATTTATTCTGACCCATCCCCTGTTATATTTTCACCAATATGCAAGAGGTTATAACATTTAGACACCAAGAAAATATTGGATTCATGCACCATTGATCACTGATGTGACCTTCTAACATAGCTTCTGTTAGCATTATGATCAAGATTACAAGCTCTGTGTGTTCAGGTGAGACATTTTGAGAACAAGTGGGTGTTGCTCACCAGTCAGAGAAGACATAGAGATGCAGTTTTGTCCTGACTTTCTGGAAGGTTTTCCATTTTTCCAGTTCTCATAGTCTAAAGCTGTCCCATCAGTCCAACTGGAGAATAAACCGTACAAATATAAACACAAATGCCCACACCAATAAACCTGATGCTGAAACTCAGTCAGCAAGACCATATTTAATCGATGTAAACACAGGGCAAAATGGACAAGCACCTGAATCCTTGATGGGCAGTGTTAGTTGAGAGCCCGATCCACCAGTCAGCAGTATTATGAGGAGGCTGAAAAAAATGCAGCACGCTTACTATTTTGCTATTCCACATCTATCACAGCTTCCACCTAGAACAGCCAGACAGTCTTCACACCACTCTGAAGGTGTGTGGATGCTTGTCTAACACATTTCTAACACATTTCTGAGCACTCTAAAATCTCTTAATCTATATAATTGCATGTGGCTTGCTTTGTTTGTGAAGAAGTGTGAGTGTGTTTGCTCACTTTCCTCATGCGATCTCTGATGAACTCCGCCTCCTCTTTGGAGTGTAAGGATAACAGGTCTGCTCCCAGCATCTTACAGGCAAACAATACAGACTCCCAAGGGAAGGGCTGGCTGGCCAAGTAGTACTCTGCTTCACGGTAGAACACCCATGGCTCATTCTCTACACACGGAACCAATGTATTAACTATAAATCACCATCTGATCCATCAATTATCATCAGTACTACCAACACAAATCCAAAGACGTTAGCACAGCATGTACAGTGGTGCTTGAAAGTTTGTGAACCCTTTAGAATTTTCTATATTTATGCATAAATATGACCTTAAACATCATCAGATTTTCACAAAAGTCCTAAAAGTAGATAAAGAGAACCCAGTTAAACAAATTAGACAAAAATACTATATCTGGTCATTTATTTATTGAGGAAACTGATCCAATATTACAGATTCGAGTCAGGTGTTTTCAATCAATGGGATGACAATCAGGTGGGAGTGGATACCCTGTTTTATTTAAAGAACAGGGATCTATTAAAGTCTGCTCTTCACAACACATGTTTGTGGAAGTGTATCATGGCACGAACAAAGAAGATTTCTGAGGACCTCAGAAAAAGAGTTGTTGATGCTCATCAGGCTGGAAAAGGTTACAAAACCATCTCTAAAGTGTTTGGACTCCACCAATCATCAGTCAGACAGACTGTGTACAAAAAAAGAAATTCAAGACCATTGTTAACCTCCCCAGGAGTGATCACACAAGATACTGATAGCAAAGGTTCACATACTTTTGCCACTCACTAATATGTAATATTGGATTATTTATTCAGAAATATAGAAAACTCTAAAGGGTTCACAAACTTTCAAGCACCACTGTATGCATTTGTTTTATAGCTAGGAAATCATAACAGCTAACTATCAAGGCAAGAGTCAGCTGTTTAGATCAGTAGTTCTACTTAATCTAGGTTTGAACCCTGGGCTGGCCATCGCAACAATTGTGATGTTCTTACACAATGATCAGAATGGGCCTCAGTCTGTACCCAGAAAAGTACCAAATGGGTCTGGTCAAGCCCCCACAATTCTGACCAGGACATGTAGCGGAAAAACAGAGTTAGTAAATATATCAATATTAGCAGTTATCAGAATTTTTATATCCTTAAAATTAGACCAGACTCTAGTTGATATAGGGGGATGTGATTAGTTCTTTCGCCTCACAGCTCTGAGATCCCCGGTTCAATCCCGAGCCAGTCCACCACCCCCCCCCCCCCATGGCCCATGACCAGTGTGTTGATATAACTTTGCGTCTGTTGTGAATATAGCCTTTGATGCTGATGCAACATTAAATAAAAATAACAAACAAACAAACCAGTTAATATAGAATCATCACTTACGATTGTTGTACCAATAGGGCTTTGTCAACTCCACACCTGAGCAAAGAGATGATAATCACAAAACCACACCTTCAAATGTGTCATGCAGAAAGTACTAAATCATGTGTTCGGATCCAGGTGTTTTCTTACTACAGTTATGCACTCAAAGAAATTTACGCATCCACACACATACCTCTGGGCACTTTGCAGATCCATTCGTATTTAGAGTCACATGGTCGTGGAGTAAGAGTGTTGGTTAGATCACTGTAAACTGCACAATCATGAGTGCTCCCTTCCTCATTCCTGTCCTCTAAGAATGATGTCACAACCTGCAAGACAACCGTTATGATGAAACTGTTTAAACAACAGTTACACAGTCCATGTTGTGCCTGATTTGCTGCAATTGGGCCAGGATGGATTGCCATCACTGATGGAACAAAGAATTCTAAATTCAGCAAATTCTGAGGAAAATGTCAGGACATCTGTTTGTGAACTGAATCTCAAGAGAACATGTTTTCTTGGGTCAAAACAACTCTAAGCAAGTTGTTCTACCAAAGACTTGTTAAAGAAGAATGAAGTTAATGTTTTGGAATAACCAAGTCAAGTCCTGGCCTTAGAAATGTTGTGCAAGTGAGCAGTTCATGTGAGGAAACTCACCAACATGTAAGAGCAGAAGTTGTTCTGTACAGAGGAATGGGCTAAAATTCCTCTGAGCCAATGTCCAGGACTTATCAACAGTTACCAGAAACATTTAGTTGCAGATATTGCTTACAAGGGGGTCACACCTCACACTGAAAGAACAAGTTTGCATACTTTTGCTTTTTTGTTTTTTTATTTCATTTGTTTAATTGGGTTCTTTTTAACCACTTTTAGGACTTGTGTGAAAACCTTATGATGTTTTAGATCATATTTATGCAGAAGTACAGAAAATTCTCAAGGGTTTACAAACTTTCAAACACCACTTTCATTTGGACAGGGGTGTCCAGTCTTTCGCATAACACTGTGTACCTACAGATAGATACATAGACAGATAGACATACAAGTAGGTAGATAGGCAAGTAGATATAGAGAAGTAGGTAGAGCTTTCCAAAGGAAACAGCAGGTTTTGGGTTTTTAGACAGAGTGTTAGACTAAGTGTTAGAGTAAGTTAAACTGTCCACCATACATCCTTCCATTTCTCATCCTCTCGCCTTCTTACCGGTGTGCCGTCTGACCATTCCCAGGCTCCAGCAGATTGTGGGTTTCTTTTAGTAAAGCCAACCCAAAACCAGCGACCCTCTGTACTGGAGATGAACAAACAGGTAGGCACAGATCAAGTGAGTGAGATGAGGCAGCAGTCTCCAAACAACAATATACGCATTACACAGAATGCAAGGCATTCCAGATGAATTTTAATATTATATATTTAACCTCCGGAGACCTTGCATCTCCACATGAGGACATGACGTTTTGGGTTTGCTACACCTCATACTTCATTCTGCTTAACTCCGTCCTCATTTGTAGACACTCTTGAGCATTTCACAAAAACAAAAATACCTCCTGAAAAAAAATCAGAGCTCCGAGAAGGGTAGGGAGGTTGCAAGAGGATATATACTGGTCCTTCTCAAAAAATTAGCATATTGTGATAAAGTTCATTCTTTTCCGTAATGTAATGATAAAAATTAAACTTTCATATATTTTAGATTCATTGCACACCAACTGAAATATTTCAAGTCTTTTTTTGTTTTAATACTGAGGATTTTGACAAAATAGCATATCTACAAAGGTTCTCTAAACGAGATATTAACCTAATCATCTGATCAACGAATTAACTCTAAACACCTGCAAAAGATTCCTGAGGCTTTTGAAAACTCCCAGTCTGGTTCATTACTCAAAACCGCAATCATGGGTAAGACTGCCGACCTGACTGCTGTCCAGAAGGCCATCATTGACACCCTCAAGCAAGAGGGTAAGACACAGAAAGAAATTTCTGAACGAATAGGCTGTTCCCAGAGTGCTGGATCAAGGCACCTCAGTGGGAAGTCAGTGGGAAGGAAAAAGTGTTGCAGAAAATGCTGCACAACGAGAAGACGTGACCGGACCCTGAGGAGGATTGTGGAGAAGGGCCGATTTCAGACCTTGGGGGACCTGCGGAAGCAGTGGACTGAGTCTGGAGTAGAAACATCCAGAGCCACCGTGCACAGGCGTGTGCATGAAATGGGCTACAGGTGCCGCATTCCCCAGGTCAAGCCACTTTTGAACCAGAAACGGCGGCAGAAGCGCCTGACCTGGGCTACAGAGAAGCAGCACTGGACTGTTGCTCAGTGGTCCAAAGTACTTTTTTCGGATGCAAGCAAATTTTGCATGTCATTCGGAAAGGTGCCAGAGTCTGGAGGAAGACTGGGGAGAAGGAAATGCCAAAATGTCTGAAGTCCAGTGTCAAGTACCCACAGTCAGTGATGGTCTGGGGTGCCATGTCAGGTGCTGATGTTTGTCCACTGTGTTTTATCAAGGGCAGGGTCAATGCATCTAGCTATCAGGAGATTTTGGAGCACTTCATGCTTCCATCTGCTGAAGAGCTTTATGGAGATGAAGAGTTCATTTTTCAGCACGACCTTGGCACCTGCGCACAGTGCCAAAAAACCACTGGTAAAATGTTACTGATCATGGTATTACTGGCTCAAATTTGGCCTGCCAACTCTCCTGACGTGAACCCGATAGAGAATCTGTGGGATATTGTGAAGAGAAAGTTGAGAGACGCAAGACCCAACACTCTGGATGAGCTTAAGGCCGCTATCGAAGCATCCTGGGCCTCCATAACACCTCAGCAGTGCCACAGGCTGATTGCCTCCATGACACGCCGCATTGAAGCAGTCATTTCTGCAAAAGGATTCCCGACCAAGTATTGAGTGCATAAATGACCATAATAATCTGAAGGTTGACTTTTTTGTATTAAAAACACTTTTCTTTTATTGGTCGGATGAAATATGCTAATTTTGTGAGATGTATGCCAAAATCATCAGTATTAAAACAATAAAAGACTTGAAATATTTCAGTTGGTGTGCAATGAATCTAAAATATATGAAAGTTTAATTTTTATCATTACATTACGGAAAAGAATTAACTTTATCACAAGATGCTAATTCTTTTAGAAGGACCAGTATATATACTGTATATATTTTTTTTGTTTTGTTTTTCATCATAGTTTCATCATACTTGAAATACTGCAAATGAATCATTAATCCAAACACCATAGAAAGAATTGTGAACATTCTGGTGTCACCATGTTTACCAACCTATTAAACATTTCAGTAAGAAGCTGTTTGACAAAAGCCTGGTCCTCATAGTGGTGGAAGCTGGCAAGGTCAGCGCCAAGGGCTCGGCAGAAAAACTCCGCTTCGGACCATGAGCGCTGCATCAATATCTTCTCACTGTGATAAACCTGAGAATCCAGATTAATTACTCACTCTCTGCAAACTAACATCAGCACTAACATGAACACAAAAAGCATGCCCAGATTTGCAAACATCACCTAATCCACTGTAACTTATTGCTTTAAACTTTAAAACATATTAAGTGTTTTCTCACCTTGTAGCAGTGTAGCAGGCCAGGGTGGCTCTCCCATCCATCCTTACAGGGTGCAAAGATATCTACATGGGGCATTTTCATTAGGACTTCATATAAACTGCTCACTCTCTGTTCACAGACAGCTAAAGCTTTGAGTGAACTGCAGTCCTTTGCTTCCCAGTGTCCGAGATTTTGCCCACCTTCCATCGCAACACAGCCTCCTCCAGTCACAACTGCAGAACAATAACCCAAACACTTAAAGTACTACTAATGCTGTCCATAGGAGTGAGAGTCCTGCAAAGATCAGACCAAGAACACAACATGCTGTGTTGATGGTGGTGAAAAGAACCCAAGGAAAACATTAGCAGCAAGAGACTTGACATAGACTCGCACACTAAAGACACGAGACTTGATTGACTAGAACGCAGAAATGCAAGACTCAAGACTTGCACCTTAGAGATTTAATTCATATTGGCACACTAGAGACTCGAGTCGCATCTAAACCTTCACCCTAAAGATTCAATTCAGAGACTCGAGACCTGACTCTGATTCGCAAGCTAGACACTCCAGACTCAATTTGGACTCACACACCAGAGACTTGAGTCTCAAACTTAGATTCACCTACAGAGAGATTTGACTCACAGATGCCAGAGACTCGAGACAGCACTTGGACTTGCACGAAACAACACGCGAACACCTCAGGTATCTGTCCTGCCTTAAGATCATTGCAGAATTGTATCATTGAGTAAGCAGATGTAATTTCCTAACAATTATTACACCATTTTACTTGATGTGAAGCTAACTCACTATAAAGTATGTAATATAAAATATTTTTACATATCATTTGACAGAAAAAGATAATACAGCTTAGTGACTTCTCTGACTCACTAGGCTGGTGCCGGTTCCAGTTGGTGTAGGTCAGAGGTGCTGTAGAGCCATTCTGCATCAGCCAGCGGTAATCACCGGTTCTATTCTGGTCCTGCAAACCAGTCCAGTAGAACTGAGAGGAGGACCTATTCTTTGCATTGATCAAGCTGTTAAGGAAGGCCTGCTCAAACCTGCAGGAAGACAGAAGACGCCCTGCTTTAGAGAATAAGCACTGCGTGTGAGGCACAGCAGCTGTGGGTGATGTGGAGAGAAATTACGGAATACCTGTCATCAATGGTGACAAGAGATGATTTACAGTAATAACCCTTTGCTGCATCCTCAAACGTCTGCTCCTGATCAGCAATCTTATAGCAGGAGTTTTCCTTTCTCTTCCAACCCTGTGATTACAAGCATTTAAACTAAGGCTGTCAAAATGAATGTTCTAATATTTTTAAAAATAAGTTTCATGCTGTTACTAGCATTTTCTTTACTTGACCAAGTAAGGCTCCGGCAGCTATAGGCTGTGTCCAGAAGGGTCCCCTAATCGGTGTTGTCTTCATTTTACATACTATATACAGTGGTACCTTGGTACTTGTCGTTTTAGGTTCTCGACAAGCATTCTGGAACAAATTAACGACGAGAATCGAGGTACCACTGAATTTTTCCCAGAAGGAAAAATGTAAATTGAATTAATCCGTGCCGGACCCCCAGAAAATCCACACTGTATAAGGCATTATATGCATTAATGGAGTTGTATTGTACAGCTGCTCCCTGATTTATGATGGGGATATGTTCATAGCAGAGCCTATTACACATTAACATTTACATTAACCTACAGTTGGCCAAAATCATTAACACAGAGCTCGTTTTATAATAACGTGTTTAAAAATCTCATGTAACTTAGTGACTAATGGATTGAAAGTGAATAGGAAAAGCAAAAATCTCTATCGGTGACCTCAATAAGCTAGCTGCTAATGCTAACAGCTCAGCCTGAAAGCCAAGAGGATTCAGCTCCTTTTCGGTTTCGTTGTCATTGCTATCCATTTTAGGACCCATGGGGACTTATTTGCACTAACAACACAGTATTGTGGATGTAAAAAAAATCAAGAAAAATACTATAAACATTGTGGAGATCTTCACTGAGCAAGGGCTATTCTGAATCCAAACCACTAAATCATTTACATTTACATTTACAGCATTTAGCAGATGCCCTTATCCAGAGCGACTTACAATTGATACAGTCTTACGTTCCAAGCAATTGTGGGTTAAGGGCCTTGCCCAAAGACCCAACAGTGGCAGCTTGGCAGAGGTGGGATTTGAACCCTGGACCTTTTGGTCCATAGGTCACTACCTTAACCGCTAGGCTACCACAGTCCACAGAATCACTGTGTACTGAATCATGAATTGTGAATCGAATTCTGGCTGCAAGTGTGCCGAGTACAGAGCAAACGACGAGAACCGAGACAAATATTTCCAGTGAGAATGGGTCGAGAACCGAATTCATCTAGTTCCGAGGTGGTCTAGAACCAAGATACCACTGTTGATTGTTGTGTTATGGATAATGAGATGATTTTCTGCTCAGCACGATTGTACAGAGTGGTTATCCGAGTTATCATAGCCTTTCTGTCAGCTTGAACCAGCCTGGTCAGTCTCCATTGACCTCTCTTAACAACAAGGCATTTCCAAATGCAGAACTGCCGCTCACTGATTGGTTTTACTTTATTGCACCAATCTCAGTAAACTCTAGAGACTGTTGTGCATGAAAATCCCAGAAGATCAGCAGGAACAGAAATACTCAAGCCAGGCCATCTGACACCAACAATCATGTCATAGTCAAAATGACCAAGATCACATTCTTCCCCGTTCTGTTGATTAATGTGAACATTATGGGTCGTATCTTCATAGGTTTACGCATTGCACTGCTGACACACAACTTGCAGATTAGAAAATTACATGAATGAGACGAGACTTAGGTGTTCCCAATAAAATGATTAGTGAGTGTGCATTTGAAGAAACACAATAGTGTCAAATGCAAGCCAGCAAAAATGCTGTTAGTCACTGTTAACATGTAAAAATTGTGTGAATAACTATAATTGTGTATTAATTATGACACAGTTCATTAAAAAAATCAAGATAAGTTAACAAGTATACATACAAAAATGATCAAATATACAGGGAAAGATGAAATATAAGATTAAATGTGGGCTGCACGATAATGACAAAAAGGAAAACAAGTTTACAAAATAGCTTTTGTAATTTAATCATATTTCTCATTATACAGGCCATACGGTTCTTCAGAATAACTGTTAATCGTGTTGAAATAACAGAGAAAGCCAAACACTGTCAATTACCATACACTATATTGCAAGCTCTATCATAAAAGTTCTTTCTCCCACGGATTAATTGGCATGTACAGTGCATGCACATTCAGACACACAGGCCCCTCACAGGGTCCATCTGGTCTAATCCATCCAGTTCATGAGAAGTGGGCAACTGAACATATTGTTATGTGTACTGCATCAAGAGCTCTGGTGCATGGGGCCAGTAGGACAGAGTTTAGGGGTGTATCTTATCACACCACCTGGTTGTGTTTTCACAACTGATCTTCATGTGGTCCAAATTCCACTGACCCGCATGATCCAGATTCAGTGGCGGTCCACCCACATGCACACACACATTGCAATAGAACATATTGTCTGAAACCTGAACCAGCTTGAAATAGTTTGGAGCCATCTGTCACCATTTAATAACTGTGTTTTATATGCTCTCAAATGACAATTTTGGAAACTCTGTGTGTGTGTGTGTGTGTGAGAGAGAGAGAGAGAGAGAGAGAGAGACACACACACACACACACACACACACACATACACATACACATACACACATACACACATACACACATACACACATACACACATACACACATACACACATACACACATACACAAACACAGTCATGTTTATATATAATTGTGGGGACTGAATGTCCACACAATGATGGAAGGTCTGATGTTTTACCTGGTAGGGACATTTTGCTGGCTTTTTTAAACAGAAAAATACTGTAGGTTGTCTTCTTCAGTAATCAGAACGTCAGTGAAAAGTCCCTCCAAAAAAGGATGCGCGTGTGCATGAATGCGTTTGTGCGAGTCTGTGTCTGTGTGTCTGCAGACACGGGTGCACCTCTAGGGATCCAAACACTGCGTCCTTTTGTTTCTAGTTTGTCATTTTCTGTCACAAGGCCAATTTTTGGCAACAGACAGAAGTTCAGGCTGACACAAGTCAGACACAAGGTCATTATTCGCCTGTGTCTTCCCTTGTCCAGCACAATGACCTACACAAGCCCTCAGTATGTATCACTAAGCTGCTTGTCATCCTCTTTCCATGAAAGAGTTTAACCACTGAGAACATTTATATGCACACTTCTAAGACTGATTCTATGACAAGTTGCAGTGACGGAACCCTGCAATGGATTGGTGCCCTCTCCAGAGTGTACTTCTGTGTGCCCAGTGAATGGATAAGAGTAACAGACAAGGGTAAGCTATTTTTGTGCTAACAGCTGTGAATATTAACCACCAAATAAATTCAGTCCCTCCCTTCAGTATTTCTTCAAAGTCATGCCACAAACAGTCATGCATTCATACACTCCAACATGATTGGCAGGTGAGTAGTGTCCTTACTGAAGAACTTTTGATGACCATCCTATAAGAGCCAAGGCGATCCCAGCTGAGCATATATTTCTGCATAAATATGACCTAAAACATCATCAGATTTTCATCATCAGATCAAGGTTGCAAGGAGAAAGCCACTGCTCTCCAAAAAAACATTGCTGCTCATCTGCAGTTTGCTAAAGATCATATGGACAAGCCATAAGGCTACTGGAAGAATGTTTTGTGGATGGATGAGACCAACATAGAGCAAGCATTATGTTTGGAGAAAAGAAAACACTGCATTCCAGCATAAGAACCTTATCCCATCTGTGAAACATGGTGGTGATAGTATCATGGTTTGGGCCTGTTTTGCTGCATCTGGGCCAGGGAAATGTCAGGACATCTGTCCATGAACTGAATCTCAAGAGAAGGTGGGTCATGCAGCAAGACAACGACCCTAAGCACACAAGTCGTTCTACCAAAGAATGATTAAAGAAGAATAAAGTTAATGTTTTGGAATGGCCAAGTCAAAGTCCTGACCTTAATCCAATCGAAATGTTGTGGAAGGACCTGAAGTGAGCAGTTAATGTGAGGAAACCCAATAACATCCCACAGTTGAAGCTGTTCTGTACGGAGGAAAATTTTACAAATTTTTGTAAAATTTTTCCAAGCCGGTGTGCAGGACTGATCAACAGTTACAGGAAACGTTTAGTTGCAGTTACTGCACACGAGATACGGAAAAGCAAGGTTTCACATACTTTTGCCACTCACAAATGTCATATTGGATCATTTTCCTCATATATAAATGATCAAGTGTTATTTTTTTTTCTGTCTCATTTTTGTTTTTTAACTACTGGGTTCTCTTGGTAACTACTTTTAGGAGTTGTGTGAAAATCGGATGATGTTTTAGGTCATATTTATGCAGCGAGATAGAAAATTCTAAAGGGTTCACAAACTTTCAAGCACCACTGTAAGAATTGTATTAAATTATGCAAATATTTAAATTAATAAAAATACATAGGTTAAATCGATAAAAGCTAAATAGAATATATGAATAGGAGAATATAGTAAATAATAGAGGATATAATAAGTACAATAAAGACTATATTAATGTCACCACCTTAACATGCACCAAATGTCAATCTGAGGTCATGCTCAAGTGACATACCTATCATGGAATTCATAAGCTGCAGATGCGCATGTTCCCTGAATGGGGCGCCAGTCCATCACTAGATTGGATAGGGATCACTGTCGCAGCGCTGGTGAATAATTCGCCAGCTCGGCATCTACTCCCTCAGGAACAGCCAACGATGCCTGTTTGACATCCGACCCAGACAGAAAGTGCAGCTGGAACTTACTGGGTCATCTCGTTGCTGGGCTAGCTAACTGCACCTGTGCCACCCTAGGATCTTATTACAGCTTAGTAATGGACATAATCTCTTAGAAAGTTTATTAGCATCAAGATATTCGGCAACGATGTTCTTTTCATACCCTGTAATACTTATATCTTTTAAACTCCTATCTTTTTTGTTATGTTTGCTTGACAGTGTGATATGTGAGAGATATGAGATTTGAGGTTTTGTTTACCTCTGGACAGCCTTCATCCCATTCATCAGAAGGGTGCAGGGGTACGAGACCTGACGTTTGACATATTGCTGGATGAACATTCTCACACTCCTCAAACCCCCAGTTTCCATTCTGCAAGTTACAAATCACAAACAATTAAACATAATGCCTTTAGTCATGTCTATTTGCCCTGATTTGATGACCTGTTGGATAATGCTGGGTTCAGCGTTGAACAGCAAGTGAAATGGTCTTCACTGTGACATTTGCTCTGTAATAGTGAGCTTACCTTACTGTTTGCAACAACACAAATGCGGTTGTTGCCCTGGCGAGGAGAAGGCTCTTGCTCTTGCCAGAACGTATGACTGACAGGTGAGCCATCTGACCATTCAACTGCTAGAGAATCAGCCTCCAAATACAAACCGATCCACACCTTAGAGTCAGATGCTACAGTACACATAGAAGAAAGAAACATGTTCAGTGTCAACCAGTTTCATAATACCCAAAGTCATTATTGATAAACTACCAGTAATACAATTCATTATCTGAATAGGCTATATCATCACCTGAAGTCAATATTAAATCAAGAAATCATAAGCAAAAAGCCAAATTCTTAACTAAAAAGCAAGTACATTAAGCATTTAGGCTAACCATTAGCAGTGAGTGCTATCAGTAATTCCTGTTGAGAGATGGACTGGATGCTGGTCAGTTTTGCCCCGAAAGCTTTGCAGGAGCTGGAGGAGTTGTTCCAGCTCAATTTCTCATCCACGTAGCGGTAACAGAAGCCATTATGAGCAATCCATCCATCTAGACAGACAGTCTTCTTATACTGCCAGTTATCTGAGTCAAAGCATACTAAATGTTAATAAGGAACACTTTTTTTTACCTTAGCACTGTAGACGTGTAAATTTGTTCACCATGTTAAGCTCACCATGGAAAAAACAATCAAAATTAGATTTTAGGATTAAAGTTCACAAATGACAAGACTCATGACAGTTGATGTAGATGAATACTTGGGGGATGGACAGATGGATATAATGAACACACCTGGACCAAACCTAAAATTGCCTTTTAATAGTTCTTTTAAAATGAGTAAGAATTACAGAATGCATTCTTGAGACCTGGCCAAGCATTTACACCTCACTGTTGGTTCAAAGATCAAATCATGAAAATACGTACATGTTCGATAAAAACTAACATGTCCTGGTATTACAAAGTCTAGAGGCCAGTGTCGACTCAATATGGCGGCGTGAGCACGCACAGCGCGATCGCGCATGCGCCAGCCCTATTTGGCGCCATGCGTGTCGCATCTTCGGTACCGCAGCGCTACCGCATTGGCGGTTAGTTGGTTGGTATCTGTTGCATTTGATGCAGCCCACCACAAGGCTGAAAGCAGTCGTTCAGTCCCAAATTGAACAGGAGGGAATATCTGCTCCAAAAAAAATGCAACTGAAAATCAGATATCACACAGCTGGTCTTCATCAGGCCAAGTGCAGCTATTATGAAATTTACAAGACCCTAAAGGCACAGCACTTTTCTATTTCACTATCAGCTATTAAGGAAATAGGTCCATGATTTAGTGCAAAGCCTCTTCAAGCAGAGACGACCACCTTCTGAAATGTACAGTTCTCAATACAGGAAAAATGCCTTCAAAAATATTCAGCACAACCTCCCAAAACAAAATTATACGAGAAGAACAATAACCAGTAGGTTTTCTATTGCAGGTTTTGTGTCTAAAATATTAAAAGCAATTGCTGTCTGCCAGAAATAAGTTTCAAGAAGAATATGAAAACTTTGTTTCAAAGTGTTTCAGAAGAGTTGTGTGGACTGATGAATCATGATTTGAGATGCATGGTGATGGTCCAGATAGATATATTCAAAGATCTGGTGAGAAATACAACAGTGAAGCCATCGCTACTATCATTAACCATAGAAGTAGAGCTGTCATGGTGGGGAGGCTTTTCAGCTGCAGTTACTAGTGAGCTGCTTCACTGAGAAAAGTCATTTAATTCTTTGGAGTATAGGAAAATATTGGAGAAAGGTTTACTTCCGACAATTGAAAACTTTTCTAAAGAGGAATGATCACACGTTATGTTTTTTTAATCGCATGTCAAATCTCTGCATGATGCTACCTTGTCAATATGGAAAAAAATCTCTGAGGAATGTTTCTAGAACCTAATTGAATCAATGCCACTGAGAACTAGGACAGTTCTGAAGGCAAAATGGCGTTCAACCTGCTACTAGCAAAGTGTAAAAATTAAAGACATGACACTCCTAAATCTGATATGGAAATTTGTTATGTTTGTGAATGTCTGACACGATGAAATAGCAGGGACATCATGTACTGACCTTCTATCTGTGCAGATCGTGGGGCATTGTGATATGACCATTTACGCGTGTCTACAGATATGCTTGTTATAATCTGGTGATTCCACGAGAATTAGATGGTCTCTGCTGGTGCCATGGGGAAATTATATATTTTGCTCATGTTTTCCTGGATTCTACTGATAAGCCACACATTCCTGTGGGGATACGCACGGAGGCCAGGTGTTCTGAATCGTACTTATACCAGAGGGTGTTTGAGTCAGGAGTTAGTCATGATAACCCAGTGAACAGTGCGTGATGGTCAACCAGAAACCGAGACAGTGTCAGTCACTGAGGTCTCTCTACCTTCTGATTTTTATGTTACTGTTGTAACACTCAACTACATGATACTTTGAGTCTGGCTTTCTTTTTCTCAGAAAAATTTAGTCTAAGATCTAGCATTTTTGAAGGAAAAATCAATGGATGAAGCTCAGTGGATGAATATAATCTAATTAAGTGATGAGTGAATGGATTTAATGTGGATGACTTGATAAATGGATATATGAATTTAATGTTAATCAGTGGATGGACAGTGAATGAACTAATTTATCTAATAATTGGGTGATTAAAATTTTTAAGTTAGTGGATAAATGGATGGATACATGAATAAATGGATGGGTAGGTCAGGGGATGAATGGCTGGATGGATGGGTAAGTCAGTAGATGAATGGATGTTTGTCTGGATTGATTAGTGGACAGATAAATGGATGTGCTAGTAAATGGACAGATGAATGGATGGATAATTAAATGGATGGGTAAGTCAGTAGATGAATGAATGCCTGGATTAATTACTGAATAAATGGACTGGTAGATCAATGGATTGATGGATGGATGGACAAATGGTTTTAAGGAGTACAATTACAAATCGTATGCTTAAGAGACATGTCAGACTTCATACCGAGTGGTTCGACTCTCCTGCTGTTGTTGGGTGTCTTCTTGCAGATGTAAGGCAGAGCAGAATCACAGGGCAGGCTTTGCCAGCGTCCAGTTGCCGGAGTTGAATTAAACACCCCACAAGGCTGGTTCTTCTCCATCACAAATGACGTCATGTCTGACCACGAATGACAAGAGGAAAAGGAAATGATTTAGGCGGCATTCATTTAGACAAATGTGAATACATCTGAATACAAAATATTTAACATTAGAGCCCCTGTTCCCATCCCAATGATGCCGCTGTCATTTAAGTCCATAAGAACACCACTGATCCTGCTCTTATTAGTTCACCCTCAGTCTGCAGTCACTAGCAGATGAAAGGTAATTGATGTCACTCCAGGTTTAAATGTCATACAAATGCACAAAGGAACTTTTGGTTTTGTTTATTTGTTTGTTGTTGATTCAGAACGACTGTATATGGGTATCTGTTTACTAGTCATGTGTACAGAGTTTCTATGTTCAGCTGTCTTCTGCTTAAAGATCACTTCAATGCAATTTCCGACTATCCTTTAATGTAAAGTAAATAATTCAATAGGTACGTCTATTAGAAACAGCATGTGTACACCATTAGCACCTGTGCCAGGAACGTTTTCAAACCACTGCTTTTTGCTATCACACAGTATTGAGCAAAGCTGTGTAAGGATTTGCACAAAATTGCTTACAATTCTGTTTCCATTAAGCTAAAATTGCTATATACACATGAGGACAAAATTGTTGGTACCCTTCCTTTAAAGAAAGAAAAACTCACAACGGTCACTGAAATAACTTCAAATTGACAAAAGTAATAATAACTAACAATTTACTGTCAATCAACTAATGAAAGTCAGACATTTATTTTAATTCAATATTTTGTTGCATAACCTTTTGAGGCAATCACTGCAATCAAGCAATTTCTGTAACTTCTGCACCTGTCCACAGATACTTTGGCCCACTTCTCATGAGCAAACTGCTCCAGCTGTCTCGGGTTTGAAGGGTGCCTTCTCCAGACTGCATGTTTCAGCTCCTTCCACAGATGTCCAATAGGATTTAAATCAGAGCTCATGGAAGGCCAATTCAGAATAGTCCAATGCTTTGCTCTTAGCCATCCTTGTATGTTTTAAGCTGTGTGTTTTGGGTCATTATCCTTTTGGACGACCCATTACCTGCAACTGATACCAAGCTTTCTGACACTGAGTAGCACATTTTGTTCCGGAATGCCTTGATAGGTTTGACATTCATTGTACCCTGCACAGATTCAAGACACCCTGTGCCAGATGCACCAAAGCAGCCCCGAAACATAACTGAGCCTCATTTATGTTTCACAGTAGGCACAATGTTCTTTTTCTTGTATGCTTCATTTTGCGTCTGTCAACATAAAGTTGATGTGACTTGCCAAAAATCTCCAGTTTTGTCTCATCTGTCCAAAGGACATTCTCCCAGAAGCTTTCTGGCTTGTCAATATGCATTTTGGCAAATTCCAGTCTCGCTTTTTTTATGACTTGCTTTCAACAGTGGTTTCCTCCTTGTTTTAAATTAAGTCCACTTTGGCTAAAACAGTGACGGATAGTGCAATCTGACATGGATGTACCTTGACCTTGGAGTTCACCTCTAATCTCTTTGGAAGTTGTTCTGGGCTCTTTGGTTACCATTCGTATTATCTGTCCCTTCAATTTGTCATCAATTTTCCTCTTGCGGCCACGTCCAGGGATGCTGGCTATAGTCCTGTAGACCTTAAACGTCTGAATAATATGTCCACCTGTAGTAACAGGAAGATCAAGTTGCCTGGAGATGGTCTTATAGCTTTTTATCTTTAACATTTTCTAATCTCCTGACACAACTCTCTCCTTAGCTTTCTGTGGTCCGTGTTCAGTGTGGTACATACCATGATACCAAACAGTACAATGATTACTTTTCACCCTTTTAACAGGCAGACTGACTGCTTACACGTCTGAAGACATATGTGATGCTAATTACAGGACACACCTTAGTTTAACATGTCCCTATGGTCAAATTATTTTCAGTCTTTTCTAGGGGTACCATCAATTTTGTCCAGGAAGGTTTCATTAGTTTGTTTTTCATTAGTTGATTTTCAGTATTTTTTATTACTTTTTTCAGTTTCAAGTTATTTCAGTGACCATTGTGGGTTTTTCTTTCTTTAACGGAAGGGTACCAACAATTTTGTCCACGTGTGTATGTTATGCATATATAGTGGTGCTTGAAAGTTTGCAAACTCTTTAGAAGTTTCTATATTTCTTCATAAAAATGACATCATCAGAGTCCTAAAACAATTAAACAAAAGAACCTAAATATTATACACGATTATTTAATTACTGAGTGAAAATAATCCAATGCTACATATCTCTGAGCGGCAAATTATGTGAATCTATGTTTCAGTATCTGCTGTGATTCTCTTCATAGCACATGAGCCATGGATTTCCTCTCATGAACTTCTTCCACAGTATTTCAATGGGATTAATGTTAGGACTTTAACTTGGCCATTCCAAAACATTAACTTTAGTCTTTTTTAAGTAGAACGACTTGTGTGCTTGGTGTCATTGCCTTGCTACTTGATCCACTTTCTCTTGAGATTCAGTTCACTGACAGATTTCCTGACATTTTTCTTCAGCGTTTAATTCAGAATATTGTTCTATCAGTGATGGCAAGCTGACCTGGCAAAACAAGAACAAATCATAATACTACCACCACCATTTTTCACAGATGGGGTAAGGTGCATATGCTGGAATGCAGTGCTTTTCCTTCTCCTGACACTTCACATTTAAACCAAAAATGCTCTGTTTTGATCTCAAATGTCTACAAAATGTTTTTCCAGTCGCTTTTTGGCCACATCCCAGGTAATGGTCAGCACTGTGGTCTTTGGAGAACTTTTTAGAGAGGGCTTTCTATTTGCAACTCTGCCATGAACACCATTGTTGCTCAGGGTTCTCCTAAAGGTGGACTCATGAGCATCAACTTTTTCCAATGTGTGAGTTGCTTAGAAGTTACCCAGAGTCAATTTGTGAGCTCGTGGACTATTACTATTATTACTATTATTATGCCTTGTTGTTGGAATGATCGTTGTTGGTTGACCGAGTAACAGTAGTCTTGAATTTCCTCAAGTTTTACACAATCTGTTTAACTGTAGATTGGTGGGGTCCACATTCTTTACAGCTCATTCTGATGAGCAACTCTTTTTCTGAGGTCCTCAGAAAGCTCTTTTGTTCATACCATCAATAACATGTTCACTCATGCCTGATGGCCATCCCTCTGCTGGAAAAGACCTGACTCTAATTTCACCTTTAAATTAACCATGAATCCTAGAGTTTTCCCTACTTTTGTCATTCACAGATTTGTAATATTAGCATATTTTCCTCAATAAATAAATGGCCGAGTATAATATTTTTCTTATTTGTATAATTGTTTTCTCTTTGTTTACTCTTGAGTCTTGGATAGAAATACAAAAAATATAAAGTGTTCACAAACTTTCAATTACCAATACAAAATTTAGGGAAATTGGGATTAGATGACCATTTTTTACAGTGTTCATAAGCATGGGTGCCTCACATGGTCAAGCGACAATAATGATCACCATTAAAGCATGAGAGAAAATACCTACAATCTTGTAATTCTCTGTTTGAAGAGTCTACTCAACTCCCTGTATTAATGTAGTCTGACACCCTCTTGTCTGTTCCCTTCATCCTGTCCCTCACCTCTGGCTTCCTATCCTGACATCTTTTTCCATATTGTAATAACCCTTTCCTTGGTCTACATCACACCTCTTCCACCAGCATCTGACTATCACACCTCTTTAATCTCCACCTCTTTCTGTTACCCCCTTCCTGTCAAACCAAACATAAACCTTGCTCAGAAGTATCTAACATCAGAATGGTGATCTAGGCAGCTGCACCCATACATGATCCTCTGTATGTGTAAATAAATTCATATGCTGAAGATCCCATCTCCTGAATCCTGAGAAAATCTAACAATTGGTGCCATGACGCGGATGGCAGTCTGAAACCTACTCGGTGAGTAAACGCTATTTCGATCCTAAGAGAAACTTTGGCTGGAGTCAGTAAAGTGTTATTAGAGTGTAGGTGTCGCTGGTACCCTCTCATTAAATAAGGAGAAAAGTCTATAGTTTGTGCTGCACTGCATTTTGTAACTGATATCCTCTTGGTAATCAAGTGAAGTGCTTAAGGATTAATACATTTATTAATATGTTAATGTTGACAGTCCTAGTTTTTTTTCTGGCCAAAACATACTATTAAAGAAAATGTTGATTCAAAGTGGAACAGGTAAAATTAGTATACAATTTATGGGTAAAAATGTTTATAAGCTATATGAAACATTTTTAAATATACGAACAGAAGTGATGCATGACTATGTGCAGAGGTATAGAACTACATGGAAATTAACATACTACTCCCTCTAACCTGAGGTATATTGGAGTAGAACCAAGGGAGACCCGTCTGACCACTGCCATCCTCCGTCATAAGACAAGTGGTTTAGTCCAATCCAGACCATTATGCCCATGTCTGTAAGTCTTTCTGTAGAGAGATGGCTCATTCACTTTCACTATATAGACATTATAAGAAGCAAGACAAACAGAGTGGGGTTTGTGTTAGTGTGTAGACCTCTGATGTAGTTTCGCTCTGCAGTGGTTGTGATGGAAAGGAGGCTGCCTCCCTGAGACTTGCAAGAGGTTAGCGCTTGGCTCCATGTGAGGAGAGAGTACAGGTTAAACTGATAACAGGCGTTTAGTTCAACACTGCTCTCCCAGAATGGATCACAGCCAGGCACTGGGTAAAAAAGAAAGCACACAGAAGCATGATTATAATAAATTTTACAGTCCTTTGTAATGGACTAATCCTCAAAAATAAGAGTAATCCACTGCTGTAATGTGGGGACACCACTGGGTCTGTGCTGTGTGCCCACCCAGTGGAGTACCGAGACACGGGAGCTTCTGTCAAAGTGGAAACATCCACGAAAGACACATCCAGAACACGCACACGCACGTTTGTCTTGCTATTCTGGTGAGGACTTTCCATTGACATGAATGATAATGAATGACTGCTGCAGCTAATTAATACTACACCTACACCTAATCCTAACCTGAACCTCAGTAGCCTAAAGTGGACTGTGTCGACTGTCTAGCTGCCACTATTTAGTCCTTGATCAACCCACAACTGCTTAGATTGTAAGACTGTATCAATTGTAAGACACTCTGGATAAGGGTGTCTGCTAAATGACATAAATGTAAAGCAAGTTTTTGGCTCTTTTAGTTTTTCAAATAAAGGTTTTAAGCAGTTAAAGAAATGAGGACTGCATAGCAGTGCTTCCTTTTATTTCAGTTTTTCCTTTTCTCTCTGCAGCGGCTGAGTGGCACGTTCGGTTAACACCCCCCACCCCACCCCGATGCACGCACGCACGCACGCACGCACGCACGCACGCACGCACACCACACTCTCTCTATTAATTTAATTCTTTGTTTATTTTCATTTATCTTATTAGTTAATTTCATCTGGAACCAAAATCCGTTTAATACTAAACAACACCTAGCTGCTTTTAACTGGAACTTTGATGCATTTGATAAGACCATGTGTATAACAATTGTGGTATTACACTGAACTTCCACAAGAAGTAGCATGTAATTACAGTGTACAGACTATGTACCTGCAGTTGGACAGAAGCCCCATTTCTCATCCTGGTCATAGCGGCTAGTGGTAGCACACCAGAGGTGCTGGTCCTCTCTGCCCTCAGAGGTGCAGTCCCAATACCACTTACTGTTGTACTGAAAAGGCATGTTGCAGGGCATACTGTGGGCATTCCCTAACAAAGGATGGATTTCTGCCAAAGAAAGAAATGCATACAGTTGTTAAGTAGGGCTGCCTGATCTAAAAATCCTCTTTCGGTCACTCCCATTGGGGTCACCACAGCAACATCACATGATAGACTTGACACTGATTTTACGCTGGATGGCTTCCTCACACAACCCTCCACATTTATCCAGGCTTTGGACAGCACTAAAATTACTCCCCCGACTTGACCTTCATGTTGCAAGCACAACCCAGGATTGAACCCAGGCCCACTGGCACTTTGTTTTCCGGCAGTAGGCTCTACCCACTGAGGCACCAAGGTAGCTGGTAGGGCTATATTATATATATATATATATATATATATATATATATATATATATATATATATATATATATATATATTTGTTATTTGTATAATATTAGCATATTTATTCTGATTTTTTTCATACTAAAACTGTGATTATCACAGAATTCTGTCCAGGACGCTTGATCACCTTAATACAGTTGCATAAAAACACTTACAAAAGTCATAAAGTTTGGGATGTCATCATTGGGAGTTTTTACATAAGGGTGCATAATACAGTGAGGGGTCAGTACCAATGCATTCATTTAGTGCATGCAGTGAGTGTTACGGTTCGCCATAATAAAACGAAATACAAACCATGAAAACAAAAGTAATAAGGGTTTAGGACCCAACTGCAGTTAGCTGCAGATGGAAGGGATGAACCAAAGATAAGTAAACAAAAGAAACCAAAAACACAATAAATGAACAAAACAAAAGGAAGGAACAGGTCTGCTGATAATGTGGAACCCCACATTCGATACCTGGTCGTTGATGCCAGGAATGAATGCTCTACAAGAACACCACAGGAGCACTAATGAAATGGAAGCTCTTCCATTTAAATGGAAAAAGCAAACGCTCTCACTCAACCCGTGCATGCGCAGAGCAATGCAGCTTGCAATGCAAGAGAGAGCGGGACAAAAGGACAAAAGGACAAAAGGAAGCAACGTGGAAAAAAAGGGTGTTAACCTATAATGGGAAAAAGAAAGGGGAGGAGAAACAGAAAGGAATTCCCCAAACGATCGCGAGCAGCACAATCCAAAAGAAAGGGGAAACAATAACCGAAAAGCAAAGAACAGAAAAAGGCAACTGCCGGCCATTCAGAGTTCGGCAGCAATCGTCAACTCCGAGGGATTCCGAAGTGCGCACCAGATGCGCGTGCCCAGAGTGGTTCTAGACGAACCCCGAAGGGGCTGGGGTAAATAGATGCAACGAGAACTGCCGTAACAACGAGCAAGAGGAGCCGAGAAAAGAGCAGAGAGCATGAGGATTGGCTGGAGGACTGTGGACTGCGGATCTAGTCTAGTCTAACCTACTCTATCGGACTACAACCCTATCAAATCTTGAGCCTTGCAGCTCTACACTGCTGGCCCTCTTCCAAGGTCTAGCTACCACTGTCCTTGCAGTCCAAGAGGGGAGCATTCAGATAAGTCAGGTAAATTTACAGCATTTAGCAGACACCCTTATCCAGAGCGACTTCCAATTGATACAAGCTTACAATGGGTTAAGGGTCTTGCTCAAGGACCCAACAGTGGCAGTTTGACAAAGGGGGGATTTGAACCCTGGACCTTTTGGTCCATAGTCCAGTATCACTAGGCCACCACTAGTCCTTAACCACTAGGCCAGCACAGTCCCAGCATTTAGCAGATAAGAGGACCCAACAGTGTCAGCTTGGCAGAGGTGGGATTTGAACTCTGGACCTTCTGGTACCTTTCCCGCTAGGCTACCACAGTCTCAAGGGATTGCGCTCCCTGCGGGGATACCGGCATGATTGTCAGGCCAACACTGACCTATAGTGTCAGTTTGGAGGAATCCCCATGGTGCTGGGGGATCCTAACAGTACCCCCCCAAAAGGGCGTCTCCCCGTCACCACTAAATACATTTAATATTCCTCTAGCTTGCCAGACGTGCTCAGGGTTGAGCGTATCGTGCACAGGAAGGCCCTGCTAAGCAGGACAAACCCTCAAGCAGGGGCTAAAAGGGAGGATGGGGCAACACAAACCAGGCACAGAACCGAGTTCACTCGGGACTAGCCTAGGGCGGCTCAGGGGTTGACCTCGGCGCTGGCGCACTGGTAGTTCAGGAGTGGAGCATAGGTGACCATGGCGCAGTGGTCGCCGTTAGCAACTGTGGTGCAGGGATTGGCAGCAGCGACCATGGTGCAGGAGTTGACGATATCAAAAGTGGTGCAGGGTTCGGCGGTGACAACTGTGGTGCAGGGGTTGGCGCTAACTGTAGCACAGGGAGCTAAGAGGCATGGCATGCTCAGATACTGAGCTGGGCGATGCTAACTGCTCAGGTACAGAGAAACCGTGCTAAGGTACAGAGCTAAGAGGCGCGGCATGCTCAGGTACGAAGCTAAGGGGCACAGCATGCTCAGGTATGGACCTGGGCGGTGCCAACTTGTACGACCTGACTGAGGGGGAAGTGATGGGCTGCAGGTAGACCCGCTCCTCTAGGAAGTCCTCCTAGGAAGTCCCAGGAGCTAAAGCTGGGTCCTGGATTGGTCGCACCCATCTGGTATGGTCTGACATAATAAAACAAAATGTTAACCATGAACACAGAAAAAAAAAGGGTTTAGGACCCAATTGCAGTTAGCTCCAGATGGAAGGGATGAACCAAAGATAAGTAAACAAATGAAACCAAAAAACACAATAAATGAACAAAATAAAAGGAAGGGTCAGCTGATAATGCGGGACCCAAGATTCGATCCCTGGTCGTTGATGTAAGAGATGAACGCTCTACAAGAACACCACGGGAGTGCTAATGAAACGAAAGCAAAAAAGGAAAAAGCGAACGCTCTCACTTGTCCCGCGCATGCACAGAGCAATGCAGCTAGGAACGTGAGTGACAGCAGAGGTCTAAGAACATAAGGAAACGCCGCTGGGATGTGGACTCAAAAAAAAGGGTGTTAACCTATAACGGGATAAAGAAAGGGGAAGAGAAACAGAAAGGAATTCCCCAAAGGATCGTGAGCAGCGCGATCCAAAAGTAAGGGGAATAAATAACCGAAAAGGACGAGTTTGGCAACGATCGGCAACGCCGAGGAATTCTGAAGCGCGCGTTGGGTGTGTGTGAGCAGAGCGGTCATGCAGAGACCTGGAACGGAGACTGGATTGATGCGGCGTTCCCGAGCCGATGTGGCGACACAGGCTGGAAGCGAAAGCGTGCGTTTTAGACTAACCCCATTCCAACCCTGACCTCTAGTGTCAGTTTGGAGGGATCCCCACAGTGCCTGGGGGTCCTAACAGTAAGTGCATAAAAGTCATAAAAGACAAGCTGTTTTTCAATACTGTATAAATTACCTGTATTTTCAGGTTCTATTCTAATAAAGAGACTGAGAAATAATCATATATGGCCACTATACCATTGCTAAAACAATGGTATATCTGATCTAATGGTGCCCTAAGACTTCTGTGCTTGCTGTAAGGTTTATGACTCCTTGTTAAATTACAGGTTATAAGGATATATTATGTATATACACCACAAGCCTGCCTAAAACCAGGATAGGAATCAACAGACCTATAGTTTGTTATTTTAAGCACTTGGCCAGTGTTTTGGGAATGGCCTTAGCATTAAATGATATTAAAGCATGAAAATGCTTTTTCCATGGGGCATGACTGAACTTTTACCAAGCTGCTTCATTCTCAATCCATTTACCTGTGGTTATTTATAAAATTCACTTCATAGTACGTAAAAACATTTAACCTTCAGAACATGTACATGTACTTTCCACATGTTTTCACCCTGCTCATAATTATCAGGGTCGTGGGGAGCCTCCAGAATCTATCCCCGGAATTCACTGGTGGCAGACATGATTATCATGACCGGGATGCCAGTACATTACAGGGCTGGGTAGGAGTCACTGATGCAGTATATGGAGGGATCCCTGCGTCCAGCCTCACCTCCCTCAAGCACAATCAATCTCGTTTGTATGATGCACAAGCCAGTCAAAAGGAACCAAAAGTCAAACCTTTGGTACCACAGTGAGGGCCAGCATGTTAGACACAAGCACCTATGGAAAAGCATATTCCATATATGACATATACAGATATGACTAAAATTTTGAAAAAATATTATGATAATATTGTAACTAAAATATTGAAACTAAAAAAGTTTCAATAGCTTCATTTTCCATATATGTGAATGGATCACTAAACGAGAACATATTACCACTTTCCAAATAGCAATTATAGTAATTATAATATTAATCTAGCCAAATTACATAAGCATGGCTCAGTGGTTAGAGCCATCTGCTGAAAATGGTAGTGTCAGAGGACCAGGCTTCATATCCTGGGTGAGCTTTGCAAGGTTGTTTATGGAAAAAAAAAACCAGGGATTGTAATCCTAAGCCTGGAAAAATGGGGAGGGTTGTGTCAGGAAGGGCATCTGCTGTAAAACCTGTGCCAAATCTAATATGTGGATGGTACACTGTGGCGACCCCTAATGGGAGCAACCGAAAGAGAATCATCACATAAGCTTGTGCACTACATGGTTGATAGAGTAAAATATTCATGATTACTTAATCATTTGCTGTACATAAAATGTAACCATTTATGGAGAGAGAGAGTTTTGTTTCTGTGTGTGTTATAAATTGTGCATTAATCCTTAAATGCCACATTAATGCCTAATGCAATCTATAAAGCTGCTTGTTAGAATGAGTAGTTTATTTGGTATCTTTAATCAGGGTAGCTGTTTGTAAAAAATAAAATAGTTAAAAACTTCTCATATATAATATATAGCTCGCTGCTTATTGCCTTGCCTTCGTAAGGGTAAGCGCATGGTGACTCTCCTAGTGGCCCACTGATCCTCCACTCGTGGAAGCTGCTTCTTTTTACCACTACCTGGGAACCCATTCCAACTAGCTTCTTCTGGGTCGCTCCATAAAGCATGCGGCCGGAACAGCGCCACCACATGGAGTGTAGAGGAGCATCGCACTCGAAGATGCCCAGTTCGTCCTGCTGGTTTGTTGCGTTGATACCAAGGCACTTGCTTGTGCCCAGGTTGAATAGGCGATGGCGAGACACCCACTTCCACAGCAGGGCAGTGGTGGGGCGATTACAGCTAGCCAGTGAGACGCCAGAGGAGTCGGCAAAGAGACAGCTTTTCAAGGTTACGCTCTCCAGAAGAAACACACCTTTATCTGTGATGAAACATACAACAAACACAGTTACAAGCAGCTTTGTCAAGTGGGGCTCATTATGTCATACCTTTTGTTTTGGTAACTAAATAGTTTTGTTCTGGTAATTGTTTTGGAAGAAGACCTTAAAATGGTGTATACTAATAATGAGTACTCAAAAATCGTGCTTCAAAACTAAAGAAATCAACAAACTTGGGCTGAGGTCATTAAATGCCTCCCAAACTAAAACCAATAGGCATTACATCCATTACAACCAAATACATTTTTTTCTTTAATTTTTAACTTAACTATTTAGCTATTTTAGCTTAACTATTGAATTTTTAACTTTATTAGTTTTCTTCCTTTTCCAGAGCTTCATGTTCCGTTTTCTTTATTCAACATTTCACTAACTATTTCCTAACTCTTTCAGTTTCTTTCTATTCAGTTGTCAGCCTTTTTTTAAATCAATGCTTTGCTAAAACCATTTTAAAAATCTTAAATTTTCTCTCTCTTCCACTTTTCTGTTTCAGCTCTCTGATCTTCAACCTTTAGCTTTAACTGTTTCTTTAATATTGTCAAAGCACACATAGACTATTCCTACCACACCAAACAGACAGAATCTCTACAAAGATACAGCAATGAATGATGCCATTGTCCAGGCATATATACCTTTTCAGGCATCTGAAAACAATGCAGAGCTGATTAGCCCATGTGACCGTGTGAAGTTGAGTTCCTACATGTTACAACATGCTTTAGCTTGTATGAATGTATGTGTGTCACTGAATTTGTTTATTTACTCTTATAGATAGATATTTACAAGAACGTGTACTTGTTTACAATAGTCTTCCTTTACAACAGCAGTAGGAAGAACTGATGTAAGAATTAATGACAGACATAGTGTTTTACTTCAACTAGTCAAGTGGACTGCCTTTTGGGCTTTTCCTGTGGACTTGATGTGGACTGTAACCTGGCAACCCTGGATGTAGTGTCATTTCCACAGGACTTAAAGATACACTGAGGAAATATTTGCCATACCTTATTGTGTACACAGCAGTGTTTGTACTGGGGTATTTAGGATCAATTAATTTACCCAGGAAATCTAAGTAGCATGTACCCTACCTGTGGTACCACAGTATAATGTACCCTGACAGCTACATTAAAACTTCCCATGAAGACTACTCAATTTCCAGTTTGGTCCAGCACTTTATGTGCTCTGCAATACACCATTTCACAGCGATTTTTAGACCATGCACGATTGTGCACCTTCAAGAGCAGATAAAGCAGAACACCAGTAGATGGTACAGGTCATAGTTTATGAGACAGACACAGCACTAGTGATGTAGATGTTAATTTCAGACACATTGTAACTCCAATCTGTGGCCACATCAAGGTGCTCTTTGCTCTGCGTCTTTTCATGTCTCCTTTTATATCTACCCTTAGTGACTCCTTGTATCTATCTAACAGACCTTAAAATGAACTTGCTGCAGTTACTCGAGTAGCTGGAAAAGCCTTTCTTTAGAAGTATTCAATTTCATTTTCATGCTAGCTAATGTTAGATGATGAGATTGAGTTTTAGCGGAGACTGGCAGCTATTCAAAACCACCGAGTTATCTTGCATGACCGATAATACACAGTACAAATAAAAAGGATTGTATGACTAGATTGCATTTCACCTCCCCCAAAAGGAGCCTAATATTTCAGAGTTCTCAAATCTGGTAGAAGGTGAGGGTCTTTTGTGGCTGATGACATGAATGTGTAACTAAATATACTTCTAGTGTCAAACACAGACAGATACACTGCTTCAAGCCGGAGTTCCAGATTGAACGCACTGGTCAAATAACTAGGAGATTTTCTGAACATCATGGTTCCCTAGTAGTCCATGTCACTGTGTCAGGTCCAAAGGCAAGATAATGAATGCTGTCTGCTAAGTAATATTCTTAACATTTGAGGAATACAGCAGGGGCAATCCACATATCAGGTACACAAACTGAGTTCCTGACTGGCATGTTGAGTCGTTTCAATCTGTGGTTTGAGGTCTGAAATGACTGGTAAACAGTGACTCATCGAAAATTAGATCATGCACTTTACTGGAAATGTATAAACTCAGTGAAGCATGTTGAGACCTGAGGTAATATTTATGTTTGAGTCCATGTGAGAGACAGAGACAGAATCTCTAACCTTCCATACCACATCTGGCCTTGTTTGTTTTCCCTTTAAGAATGTGGACCACATAAAAAGTGAAAGCTTTTGAACGGTCTGGACAATCTCCAGAAATCCTCCAAGTCTTTCAGTTGCAGAGCGCAGAGTCCAGGATCCACTCTCGCACACTTAATTTGATGAGACAAGTACAAACAGGGATGTTATCTAATGAGCTATACAGTCAAAACGGCACTGTATCCAAAATACAAACAATGCCAGGAAGCACAAAAAACGCAAAAGGAATTCTCCAATCTTTGTAAACTTTCATCTTCATCTCTTTAGACCACATTTGAATCAGTTAAGTTTCTCATGAACAACAGCATCAATTTTTCCCAAGCATCCTTTAGTTGTTGAAAAACACTATATAACTGTCTATACTTAGGGTTCAAGCATGCAGTGCTGTGTGGTGATACGTTCACTCCAAACCTCCAGAAGCCCAACAGTGCTTTTCTTACATTATTTATTTAAATATTTCCCTGACCGGGGTCAGACCTTACATTACAGATCAGATCAGGAGCCAGAGAACGGGTTTTGCAGATGTTGATGTGTAATTAACACGCAGACATGTAACAGCAGGCTGTTGTGATTTACTGACAAGCAGCTTTAATGGGGACGTGTTATAAGATCGTTATGCTTCACTTCTAATTACAGCACAGAAAACACACACGACACTAATCAGACTGAGTCTCAGTGACGTTACACAACGTATGTATGGCTCTGTGTTCTCTGTGTCACTGGTAATGCCACTTTTTAACCTGATTATACTGGTTTAGTATTTAGACAAAGTCTGATATTCTATATTTAGGATGTAAGTTACTTTAATTAATGATAAAAAAGTATAACAGCGTCATCAACACAAAAGGAATCATTTTGACCTCAATTCAATCAGCTCTTAATAAATGATCATTGATATGCATCGTTTACAGTAAACAAGGAACATAAAATTGGCACTTGGCACAGGGCTAAGAGTTTCAGAAATGAATTCCAGTTTGCATGAAATTCATATAGTCTCTATTAGGGAGGAGAGGTTAGATGGGGGAATCATTCCACAGTGCTGCAATAGTACCCCCTAATCAGCCTTGCCATGAACTGGTGCCCCGTTTAGAGTACATGCTCCAGGGACAGATGTACTCTATGTACTCTAAGACCCTCTTGACACTGACAAGACAAAAATGGAGCGAAATTATAAAAAAAAAGCATTAGTATTATTATTATTATTATTAGATTATTATTATCATGTAGTATTTTAAAATTTTGGCATTTTATTAATATATATAGATATATCTATAAATATATATATATATATAAAAAATCATAAATTAGTATTATATAGTAGTATTTGTATTATATATAGTAGTATTTGTATTATTATTTTTTAATTAGTATTGCATATAATAGCATTTGTATTATTTATATTATAACTGTTTTTAATATAGCAGTATTTATTATTATTATTATTATTATTATTATTATTTAAAATTAGTTTTATATGTAGTAGTATTTTTACTATTGATATTATTATTATTATTATTATTTAAAATTTGTATTATGTATAGTAGCATTATTATTATTATTATTATTATTATTATTATTTTAAATTAGTATTATATATATAGTAGTATTTGTATTATATATAGTAGTATTTGTATTATTATTTTTTAATTAGTATTGTATATAATAGTATTTGTATTATTTATATTATAATTGCTTTTAATATAGTAGTATTTATTATTATTATTATTATTATTATTATTATTTAAATTAGTTTATATGTTAGTAGTATTTTTACTATTGATATTATTATATTATATTATTAAAATTTGTATTATGTATAGTAAGCTTATTATTATTATTATTATTATTATTATTATTATTTTAAATTAGTATTATATATATAGTAGTATTTGTATTATATATAGTAGTATTTGTATTATTATTTTTTAATTAGTATTGTATATAATAGTATTTGTATTATTTATATTATAATTGCTTTTAATATAGTAGTATTTATTATTATTATTATTATTATTATTATTATTTAAAATTAGTTTTATATGTAGTAGTATTTTTATTATTGATATTATTGATATTATTGTTATTATTATTACTGTAGTTATTATTTTAAAATAGTATTATACATAGTAGTAGGGTAGTCAGGTTTCCCGTACAGGTTGCATTTGTGATATACCTCCATACCGGTGCATAGCAGAAACACAGCTCTAACAAATAGGCAGCAAATTATATAATATTTTTCACCAATATGTGCGCTGAGCTCTGAGTAGAACTACATTACCGAACAGCATGCTGGGTAAAGCTCACTAGCCAGGTAGCATACACCACACCCTAGAAATATTCTGTTAACAGCTGGGAAAGGCTCCGTCAGATTAAAGAACAGAACAGAACTGGATTATAAAGTGAGATCGAATGAAGAAGATACAAATAAAGAACCACATTATGAACGCAGTAACTCTGGAGAACGATTCAGAGTAATGATTAACCCACTGAATTCGGGGTATGTCTTACCGGAGTGCAAATACATCAGCCAAAATTCATTATATAAAACGGATTCGGCCGGTTTTAGCGTGATCAGCTTCAGGTGGTTTCATATAACCGATTCTGTGATGGTCAAACCACATATGAACAGCACAGTGCTTTTACTAAGTTTAATTCATAATTCAGTTCAGGTCAGTTCATAATTCAAAGTTTCAGGCACTCCAGGGTTTGTTTGCTGACATAATGAGAAGGAAGCGTTATAGGTTTCGGCTGTGTTTTGAGTGCTGTATTATTGATGATGGACTTAAGGACACTACTAAGAGCTTTGTTATCTATTTTGAACACAACCATGTCTCTGGCACAGAAACTTTTGCAGCTGGCTGTTTGGATTACATACATGGCGAAAATAACCCGTGAAGGATCAACTCTGAAAACGATCAGAATAATGGATTTAATAAGGCGTTTAAAGCAGCATCACCCTGCCGAATATGTAGAGTTTGACAAAGCAAACAAAGTCAAAGAGGCTAAAGCTAAAGCTAACGAGAGCACAGAGTCAAGCACAAGCCAGCACCCTATATCTATATAGCTATAGCTATATCTTTTAACGGAGCATACACACACACACACACACACACACACACACACACACACACACACACACACACACACACAGTGGTGCTTCAAAGTTTGTGAAACCTTTAGGATTTTCTATATTTTTCCATAAATATGACCTAAATAAGTCCTAAAAGTAGATAAAGAGAAGCCAGGTAAACAAATGAGACAAAAATATTATACTTGGTCATTTATTTATTGAGGAAAATTATCCAATATTACATATTAGTAAGTGGCAAAAGTATTTGAACCTCTAGGATTAGCAGTTAATTTGAAGGTGAAATTAGAGTCAAGTGTTTTCAATCAATTGGATGACAATCAGGTGTGGCTGTGTTAAGTGGGCACCCTGTTTTATTTAAAGGACAGGGATCTATCAAAGTCTGCTCTTCACAACACATGTTTGTAGAAGTGTATCAGGGCACAAACAAAGGAGATATCTGAGTACTTCAGAAAAAGATTTGTTAATGCTCATCAGGCTGGAAAAGGTTACAAAACCATCTCTAAAAAGTTTGGACTCCACCAATCCACAGTCAGACGGATTGTGTACAAATGGAGGAAATTCAAGACCATTATTACCCTCCCCAGGAGTGACTGACCAGCAAGGTCTGCAATAGTGGGTGAGGTCACAAAGGACCCCAGGGTAACTTCTAAGTAACTGAAGGCCTCTCTCACATAAAGTTAAAGTTCAAGAGTCCACCATCAGAAGAACACTGAACAACAATGGTGTGCATGGCAGAGTTGCAAGGAGAAAGCAGCTGCTCTCCAAAAAGAACATTGCTGCTCATCTGCAGTTCGCTAAAGATCACATGGACAAGCCAGAAGGCTATTGGAAGAATGTTTTGTGGACGAATGAGACCAAAAAAGAATTTTTTGGTTTCAAAAAAAGCGTTATGTTTGGAGAAAGGAAAACACATTCCAGCATTCCAGAATAAAAACCTTATTACATCTGTGAAAAATGGCCGTAGTAGTATCATGGTTTGGACCTGTTTTGCTGCATTTGGGCAAGGATGGCTTGCCATCATCGATGGAATGTGAGGAAACCCACCAATATCCCAGAGCTGAAGCTGTTCTGTATGGAGGAATGGGCTAAAATTCCTCCAAGCCAGTGTGCAGGACTGATCAACAGTTACAGGAAGCGTTTAGTTGAAGTTATTGCTGCACAGGGGGGTCCCACAAGATACTGAATACATACTTTTGCCACTCACTAATATGTAATATTGGATAATTTTCCTCAATAAATAAATGACCAAGTATAATATTTTTGTCTCATTTTTGTAACTGGGTTCTCTTTGTCTACTTTTAGGACATCTGATGATGTTTTAGGTCATATTTATGCAGAAATATAGAAAATTCTAAAGGCTTCAAAAACTTTGAAGCACCACTGTGTATATATATATATATATATATATATATATATATATATATATATATATACACACATACATACATACATACACATACACACATATATATACACATACATATATATATGTAACTTCTTTAAGAAACTCTTCTGTCCTCCACTTCAATCAGTGGCTGACTAAATACGTTTTTGCCCCACTGTGTATATATTATTTCCTGTCTAAAGGTGTTTTATAACGCTGTGGATGCTGGAGCTCCCAGGGTCAGTAGAGAGCCCATTAACGAACACATGATCCACTGATGGAAGTCAAAGTTGAACACATACAGGATGACCAGGGAGAGAAGGAAATCGTCTACCCCCAGGGTAAGAATTTCATGAGAAACGACACTGTGACCTGTAAAGCTAAATTTTTTTTCTATCCTAAGGCATTCTGCTTCCTCTTTGCTTCAATAAGGATATGACACCATGGATGTTGGAGCTGAAGCTCCTAGGGTCATTACAGAGCCGATGGAAAAACTCTTGGACATCCGACTGGATAATCCCAGTGTGGAGGTGGAACCTGAGCCTATGAACGAACTCGTGGACATCCAGTAATGGGGGCCAGAGCTGAAGACATACAGCAGAACCAAGTGGAGAAGGAAATCTCCAACTCCCAGGGTAAAAATTTAATATGGTTGTACCAGCTTTAATAATTTCATTTTAGTTTTCTTTAATTCCACGTCATGAAAAATGACATGCAGTTGTATTTGGAAGGCAAATGTATTTCCTGTCCAAAGGCGTTTATCAGAACTGTTCTGCTTCCTCTTTGCTTCAATCAGGATATGACACCATTGAAGTAGGAGCTGAAGTGGACGCTGAAGCTCTCCGGGTCATTAGATAGCCCATGGATATCCAGGATGAACCAGTGCTTGATGTGGAAGCTGAAGCCATCCAGTGAGACCAAGTGTAGAAGGAATTCTCCCACTCTCAGGGTAAGAAATAAATGTACCAGCTATAATATTTACAATTTTCTGAACCGTTCCGTTTCCTCTTTGCTTCGTTCAGGAGATAAGTCCGTGGAGACATGCTGAAGCTCCCGATAAGATCCAGGACATCCACGGAAATGAACCGGATTCTCCTGACCAACACCTAGCATATCATTATCATGCTGTACTACTATATCATTGGCACATGTGATATAAATGAGACGGACATCTGCAGAGGCTTTGACCACTACAACAACAGGACCTAGAGAGGAAGTTGGCTGGATCCCGGGCAACCGGGGACATAGGGAAAGAGGAACAAGAGGGAGGCAATGCACCTTGGACTGGGTAAACGGACTGGGGGAATAGGTAGAGAGGCTCTGGGGTCCAGCAGCTAAACGAATGAGGGAGATGCAAAAAAAACAACATCAAATAAACCAACAACAAACCTTCCTCAAAATTGCACTGTGTATTCACTGACTACATGGACTTACATCCAAACAAGGTTCCAATGGTCGCAAGACCGGCGCCATAGACTAGTTATTCTTTTTCTCCATATCTCCTACCCCGTATGACATAGAGACAAAATAATTTTTGCCACTGATTAGTTGTCTCATGCCCTACAAAAATAATCCATAAGCTCCGCCCACTTTGATTTTGACCTAATTTGCATAATATGCAGAATCACACAAATTTGAGTGCAAAGTAGTCTCTGGGCTAAAAGCCCACATACAACAATCTGGTATCAAATGAATCCGAAGAAGTAAAAAAAAGTTGGAAATTCTATACAGTGTGGTTGCCAGATGCCAAGTAAAAACATGGGTGGAGCCAATCAATCAAAAAGCACACATATACTGCTGTAACTCAGAAAACATTGAACCAATTGTGACAAAACTTTAAAAGCAGAGACCATAGAGGCTCTAATGCTGTAGATGCAATGCTATAACTGCAATGCTAGGTGGCGCTGTAACATACAATATTACGTTACACAAACACAGATTGTCCGATTAACATAAAATATGGCAGAATGCTTCTGTATCAGATCCTCATTCAGATTCTAATACCATTTTGAGATAATCGGCATCAGCCGATGCCTGCGCTCATGAAGCCGATAAAATAGTGGAGAAAATTCAGAGAAACTTTGTTCCCTGCATTACAACTTCAGCAGCTCATAAACTGGGGCTACTGAGTGACCAAAAACAATGGCATGCTGAAAGAACATTCTGTGAGGGTGGGGGATTTATGAGAAGATGAAAAATTTGTTTCCAGCATTACAACATGCTGCTCTTAACTGGAACTGGGATTAAAAACAAAAAGATTCCGTTACCATGTGCACTTCTCTAACACTTAATTTTTTGAAAGCATTTACCCATTTTAGTTTTCTCCACAGAAACAAGCCGATACTGTTTTATAAATGTTAATAAATCTTGTAGTTAAGTGCAATAAAACATTTTATGTATTGTTTATTTATAAAAAAGAGAGTGCAAAGAGAGACATTGCATTTATAGCTTAAATAAATTGACTTTATATATCAGCCATCGGTCACCCTGCTCCCTAAATATTCGCATTGGCATCAGACATTAAAAAACCCTTATCTGTCAATTATTAATAAATTATTTAATTAATTAAAATAAAAAAGAGCACTGATTAATGCTGGCAGCTGAACCAATTGCTTGGAGTCCTATTTATTTTTGAGAGCAATTTTAACTGAGAAAATAAGATCTTATGAAATCAACTTGTTCTCATGTTTTTGTTTTCAAAATGAATTTATGGACAAATATCTTGACTACACCATGTAACAATTTTCAAAAAATGTTTTGTTTCCAGTTGTTAAGTGTGTTTTCCTGATTGTTTGTACCCTAAATGAATAGAAAAAAGTTATTATTCCCTGTAAACTTTGCTTTTGTGGTCAGCACAATGATATTTTGAAATTGATCTATTTTTAAGGATATTCGCCATATTTCAAGATACTTAAGAAGCTTCTGGAATTGTGAGATCTATCTAAAACTTGCTAATTAGTAGCATATAATTACATATGCTACTATGTGCAGCAATGTATTCACTGTGTTTACAGGTTTATGTGTTCATGCAGACGAATGTTACAGTAAATAAATGAATACAGTTATTTAACAATATGTTAAGGAGTAGTTACATTTATTTTACATTATATTTAGTCACCTTTACAGTCTTAAAGTTACAACTGGCCCTTTGAGGGCAACTATAATGCTGATATGGCCCTCTGTGAAAATGAGTTTGACACCCCTGACCTAAACTAAAAATCACCTAGAAATCTGGAGAAAGCTACAGTTTTATTTAACTATATTGCGGTGGATTTTCAACAGTCAGAAAGTAAACCATTCTGTCACATACTTTTCTGCATATTCACAAAGCAGAAATGCAAAATGTTGACTTTGCTGGCAGTTGGCCACTTTGAGGGCAGGTCATTAACAAAGCAAGTTTAGCTAAAGTGCATGTGCGTGTACGTGTTCCTTGCTGTGTTCCAATCACAAAATCTTCCTGAGGGTTTGCATATATATGGTTTGCATTTCTGAAGCTTCAACTGGCTCATATCTTGGGGACTTGCTCTACGTAAAAATTACTCCTGGTCATTGTGCTGCTCTTATTATAAATCAGTTTGAGATATTTTCTTTTAAGATACTTTACAGCCATGTGTGGTAACAGCCTGTGCTGCACTAAAAACAGCATGCAGTTTGACAGCATGTGTGACGCATGATAATTTGCTACATCAAATGCAGCCATCTAAAGGCTGGCAACTAGAACCAACTTCTTACTTCCCTACAATTGGGACTGAGTCCACCATCAGAAGAATACTGAACAACAATGGTGTGCATAGCAGGGTTGCAAGGAGAAAGCCACTGCTCTCCAAAAAGAACACTGCTGCTCATCTGCAATTTGCAAAAGATCAAATGGACAAGCCAGAAGGCTATTGGAAGAATGTTTTGTGGACTATACATTAATACATTACATTTACAGCATTTAACAGACGCCCTTATCCAGAGCGACTTACAACTGATACAGTCTCACAATCCAAGCAATTGTGGGTTAAGGTTCTTGCTCAAGGACCCAACAGTGGCAGCTTGACAGAGGTGGGATTTGAACCCTGGACCTTCTGGTCCATAGTCCAATAGCTTAGCCGCTAGGCTACCACAGTCCCACAGGACCTTTCTGATTAAAAAAAAAAAGCATTATGTTTGGAGAAAGGAAAACACTGCATTCCAGCATAAGAACCTTATCCCATCTGTGAAACATGGTGGTGGTAGTATCATGGTTTGGGCCTGTTTTTCTGCATCTGTGCCAGGACGGCTTGCCATCATTGATGGAACAATGAATACTGAATTATATCAAGAGAATTCTAAAGGAAAGGTGTCAGGACATCTGTCCATGAACTGAATCTCAGGAGAAGGTGGTCATGCAGCAAGACAACGACCCTAAGCACACAAGTAATGGTACCAAAGAATGGTTAAAGAAGAATAAAGTTAATGTTTTGGAATGGCCAAAATCAAAGTCCTGACCTTAATCCAATCGAAATGTTGTGAAAGGACCTGAAAAAGGCAGTTAACGTGAGGAAACCCCCAACATCCCAGAGATGAAGGTGTTCTGTATGGAGGAATGAGCTAAAATTCCTCCAAGCCGGTGTGCAGAAGTGATCAACAGTTACAAGAAACATTTAGTTTCCTGAAAGCAAAGGTTCACATACTTTTGCCACTCACTAATATGTAATGTTGGATCATTTTCCTCAATGACTAAAGGACCAAGTATAATATTTTGTCTCATTTGTTTAACAGGGTTCTCTTTATCTGCTTTTAGGACTTGTGTGAAAATCTGACGATGTTTTAGGTCATATGTATGTGGAAATATAGAAAAATCTCAAGGGTTCACACACTTTCAAGCACCATTATATCCACCTTCCCAAACAAGTCAGTTCATCAACCTTCTACCCTGACCTCCTAAGAAAAAGTCCATAAAGAAATGGTTTGATGGCTCCATCTCCATCACTCACCACCATCAGTAGCATTTGAGATTAACCGCAAAAGCTACAGTTGTGATCAAATTTATTCAACCCCCACTGAAATAAAGTGTTTTGGTCAGTTTGACATTGATTTTGATCATTTCAGTCATCTTACTTACAATTATATCAAAGAGGCACTCATAAATTAGACAAATATAACATAATATTTATGATGGAATAACCACAAATGTCTTTTCTGTGCTCACATCATTATCAGTTTTATTCAACCCCCTAGTGACATTATTTTTTAGTACTTAGTACAACATCCTTTTCCAGTTATGACATCTTTCAAGCGTTCCGAAGCATAGGGGCTTGACACAAGGTGTCTTGCAAGGCGACCTATGGGTATCTATAGCCCCATTCTTCATGGGCAAAAGCCTCCAGTTCAGTTCACATTCTTAGGCTTGCGCGCTGCAACTGGCCTTTCTTTAGGTCCCACCAGAGGTTTCTCAATTGGATTTTAGGGTCTGGTGATTGCGATGGCCCTCTAGAATGTTTCCAGGCCTTTCGTTGTCAACCATGGCTCTAGTGGACTTGGATGTGTGCTTCGGATCATTGTCCTGTTGGAAAGGTCCCAACGTTCTCCCCAAGCCGCAGGTTTTGTGACTGACTCCATCACATTTCCTCCAAGATCTTCCTGGTAAACTGAAGGGAATTTCATGGTTTACCCTGCAAACACGTTGAAGCTTTCCTGTACCATTAGAAGCAAAAACAGCCCCCCAAAGCGCATAATTGGGACCCCCCGCCATACTTCACAGTAGTGCCAAGGTGTGTCTTTTGTTCATAAGCTGTGGTTCCTTTCTCCTCCCTCCAAAAACCTAGCGCTGGGGGGTCCATTGTCCCAAACAGTTCTAATTTAGTTTTTTTCATCTGACCACAGTTACAAACTGTCCCCAAAACCCCTTTTTTTTTGGTGGCTTGTCCACATGGACTTTTTGGCATACTGCAGTCCGCTTTTCTTGTTCTTTGGGAGTCAGCTAAAAGGGGGTTGCGCCTGGGAGTTCTGGGCATGGAGGGGGTCCCCTTCGTTATGCAGTGCGCGGCGCGCCTTATTGGTCTGAGCTGAAAAACGTTTGCCCACATCTGACAGGTTCTTTTTTTCAGTTCCCGTAGCAGTCACGCGGGAGGATTTTTATCCCCACATTACGCTTCAGGTAGTGCACAGCAGTCGGCGGTCAGGATCTTTCTTCTGCCAGACTCAGGTAGCGGTTTCCACTGTGCCCCTTTAACCTTGAACTGCGAATGATACTCCGATAGGGTCTCTTGGACTATTAACAAGAGGAGAAAGCAGCGCGTCCCCCACGTTCCTCTTGTCTCCTTCCCTTCTGCTTCCACCCTCATTCCGGCTCATCTCACATCTCTTTAGTTTTTTTTCTTCCCCTAACGCCCCCCCTCACACATTCCCCATGTCTTCCCACCCACCCACTGTCCCCTCCCCCTGCCTTTTTCTCTCCTCAACCTCTTCCTTATCCCCCCACTGTGCCCTTTAAACTTGAAAACTTGCGAATGATACGTCCGATTTAGTGTCTTCTTGCATAGTTAAAACAACTTTCGCAATTCTTTTTTATATCCATGCCATTCTTGTGAAGAGCAATAATAACCCCCCCTCTTCTCTTGTCTTCTGGGACCATTCTCTTGCCTTTTTCAACCATCCGCTTGTAAACCACACCAGTAGATGTCTAGAAGGAGCTGAGTATCACAGTTCCTTTAAATCTGCCTAATTGGTGCTTATTATGTTGATTGCTGCTCGTTGAAACATCCACAGGTGTTTTCAATACCTGATTGAAAACACTGGAATGAAACTCTGTTTCTTAGAGGTGGTAGTCGTAAAGGGGCTTGAATAATTGTGTCAATGAAGAAATCACAAAAAGGCCATTTAATACTTTATGACAAAAACAATTGATGCTATTTTAGTTGCATTTAGTTCTTTAACAAGTCCTTGTAAGATTTCATTATGAACACAATTACAAATGTGCACTGAATTCCATAAAACCCTTCACAGCATTGGGGGTTGAATAAATTTGATCACAACTGTAACTGTCCAACATCAGTGCCTGACCTCAAAGTCAAGTAGAAAGCCTTCTCAGAAGAGTGAAGTCCATTGACGTAGCAAAGAGGCGAGCGATAATACCCATGTTCTGTGATGTAATTTTTCAATGTTAACAAACTTCTGGATATACACTATAAATATTAATATACTCTAACAGTGTAGTTTAGTTGATAACTAGTCACAATACTATTTGCCTTCATGAATGTTTTCTTTCTTGTGCTAGCTTCACAGTACACAGGGTGTTCCCATAAGCCCAATATCACAAGAAAAAGACAGATCTATAGACAGATCTATAAGTGCAGCAGTCTAATATGCTAATATGCTAGCCCTTCACCACAAGAACTTGAGATTCAAGCACTAGCAGTGCCTTCCAGCAGGGTTGGCTTCACATGCAGACATGACTGACTGTGTGTGAGGGAGGAGTAGTTGCCATTGGATCATGCCCTGGTGCTGCACCAGCAACCCCTACTCTCTGAGGTCCCCCACAGCGCATGCTTACACTGGCAGCCTGTGTTCGCTGGGGATAGACACAAGAGCCTGACCAGGAAAAGCAGGGATAAAACTTGCACACCTCTACATTTCTATTGTTATTCTCAATACGCGAATGTAGCAATAATGCTGCCATGCATCCTGTTTCCTTAACTATTGCTACAAGCCTGCTATCACAACTCTGTGTTATTGGCTAATGCCTGGGTGCCATATGAAATTCAGCGACGGTTCCCCTTCGACTTTAATAAGTATAATTATTTTTCATTCTTGACATTTTTGTTTTCTTGCTCAGCTACATCATAATCTGTACAAAGATATGTTTACCCTGCTGGACTTATGAGACACCCTGCACTGTTAATAGAATAAAAAACTACACTATATTTCATTGTAAGTATGTTTTGTGTAGTTGGAAAGAGATGAGGTTGGAAAACACTGGATTTTTATATTTTATTCCCAGTTAAGTATTCTTCTAGATAGCTTATCTATTTGCTAAGGTTTAAAGAGTGATGTTATTTTCCTCTTCCTGTTCATAGGAGGTAAATATTAAAATATTATACCAGTTAAACCTCCTTTCAAAAGATGCCTTTGTCTAATGTCAAGTAAATCCAGTTTCGGCTTTAACGAACTTGTAGGAAACACGGACAGTTAATGTGAGCGCTCGGAGGTCACGTGACATGCTGTAGCCTATGAGTCTGGGCTTTAGCCTTAGTGGATATAAACAAGTTTCTGATCCTCTTATCAGAGTTATCTGATCACTTATTAAACCCCAATTCAAAGATAAGAATGGCGCGTAACGTCTGTTTTCGTTTCACACACGCCTAGTAATTCAGGACATAGGTCTTTGTAGTGTGCAAGGTAAGGTCATTCTGGTACTGACACGCAACAAGAGCGACGCTAGTATGGACACTTAACAGTGAAGAAACGAAAGAAAGTTAATCATGCAGTTTTTTCCCCACAGCAGACTTACTGTATAACTTGGAAAGCTGACTTTGGTCCAGAACTTCATGTTCTATGGCAGATGAGATGTTTATAAGCAGAGCTGTACACAAAATTAAAAAGACTCCCTGACAGAGCAGTTTGGGAAAAGTTAAACGACGCCGCCGCATTTCCACAGCTGGATGAAGAGGAGTAGAAAGCAGAGCTCATTCGGGGCTCAGCACTTCCTCTACTCTCTGCCTTTCCCCCGCTTTCCTAATTTTCCGCAAATTTTTTTGGGTTCAGGACGTCACCGACTCCATAACGCAGTGGAGACCATCTGTGCTTCTGCTCCCCGAAAACCGGTTCTGGGCGGGTTCTGCTCCGTCAGCGCCTCTGATCCCCAAAATAACACCGAACACCGTTTCATTACACACCGGTTGATTACACGCTCCAAACATATCATACTGATGATACACTATAACAATAGTACTGTGGTAGCACAGCACAACCGTCAATCTGTGAAGTATCCTGTATTAATTGGTAGGCTATACGAAGTGTCATTTATTTATAGTAGCTGCATCTGTTGTGAAGCGTAGTTTAATATCTAAAGTGTAACCAGAATATCTAAAGTGAAACAAGATAGCTATAGTAGCTATAACATCGGAAGTGTAATAAGACATGATCCTGTTTATTACAAAAAATAAATAGCTTGAGTATTAAACGTATCATTTGTTGTATCACGCGTGCAGTAAAATCCATTTTTAAACCCATTTTTTCCATTAAAAATGTTTTAATCATCATTAGATGTTTTGTACTTTGGCCTTGTCTCCAATCCAGACTTTTTCTCTCCTTCAGTAAATTGAGCAGAATTCATTTAAAAATGTCAATGTTTGTTTTTATAGTAAGCTAACTTAAAAAAACACAGACTGCATTATCTTTGTTCATGTCGATACAACTTTTGCATATGTCTGAACAATATATTATCGTCTTCAACATTACCAACCTTACCACTTAATAGCCTATGATTTCTGTAGGGAATTATTTGAAGGTAACACTTGTTTATGTGGTACTCATGGAAACAAAAACTGACAGGGGAGCACAAGTCAGCCATAGAAGAGTGACATTTTTATGTCTGAAATGTGAGTAATTTAATCATGTATACCTCCTGATCATAGAGTATATTTATTGAGTGTCATCACCATTTATGCTGTTATTAATTAAAAAAAAAGAAAAATAAATTTTCGTATTATGTATATTTCTATATACATATTTATGTTAGTGCATCTTATACTATCTGATGACTAGCGTTAGCAAATCCTAGCGTCTTTTTTTCTGACAAAAGTGAAAATTGTCAAGCATCATTACAATCAAATAAACTATGATTTATTTACAAATGATTAATATTTAATTGAATATTTAAATTCTATACAAACTCAGTTTCAGCCATCATTAAGTCTTTCCGTTTAAGCATGTAAACATTTCCTTGAAATAATTAAAAAAAAATTATTACAAATTTTATTTTTTAAATGTTAAGATGGTTAAAAGAGCACCCAGCTGAAGCATCACCCATATAGTATTATATCTAAGATAAAGTATAAGTGTGCAAAATACATCTTCTGGATGCATCGGGATGCATCATGTAACTTAGGATCCTTTGGTGTTTTGGGTCTCAGAACATCAGACACCCTCCTTCAGGCAGCAACTGCCCATGGCTCATCCCTCTTGATATAAAGCCACCTAGAAGCTTATTCGGTGGCTTCGCTAGTGGATTGAATGACCCTTTACTTTGCAGCCCCCATGCCCAAATGATTGAGGACTTTGTGGAATGAGCATTCCGCAAATCCTCTGCAGCCCACCTCCATGGGCTCATCAATTTGCCAGTCAGAGAGTGATGGAGGCCCACCCTTGTTTTGCTTGTGGGCAGGGGGCATCTCCAACAATGACTAAGCTGATTTGCTTCTTCGGTGCATGGCGATGCTTGCTGGTGATGAGGACAGTAGCTATGCTTTCAGAAACCACCTTGAGCAATTGGTCATGGTGCCAACGATAGGGGCCTTCCCCGAGGGTCTTTGGGAACCTGCTGAGGAGATGTTTTAAGGATCATCTTCCAGAGCACAGAGGACAGAAAGGTGTCCCACTTCTTCCCCAGATGTAAGGGTTTGCTGGGCTTAGAAGAACATCATAGACAGTTTGGACAAAGAACCGGATATGATGGAAGTCAGCCTGCATGATATTTGACCAGGTAATCCTGCACTGCGGTATACTTTCCCATTATGTCTAGGCTTACTGTGTGAGCCTCGCTGTCTTGCTCACATGCTCTTCCTCCACACCTGCTCAGACCTGCTCCTGGATCAGACGGCCTTGCTATCCTGGATATTTGGGAAGAAATCCAAGCCTGCTCAGCCAGCTGCCATGTTACCTACCAGCATTTTTTTTCCTTAGGTGTGTCTCTGCCACCTCCAATGCTACCATCTGTCACATGTCTTTCCACTGCTACCATCAGGAGAACACTGATGAACAGAGGTGTGCATGGCAGGGTTACAAGGAGAAAACTACAGAACTACAGAAAAAAAGAACATCACTGCCTCTCTAGAGTTTTCTAATATGTGGACAAGTCAGAAGGCTACTGAAAAACGTTTTGTGGATGGATGCAATCAACATAGAACATGGCATAAGTGAGAAGCATTGTGCATGGAGAAAGGGAGACACTGCATTCCAGCATAAGACCTATTTATTAAACATGATGGTGGTAGCATCATGCTTTGTTCCTCTTTTGCTGGATCTCATCTGTGCCATGACAGCTTGCCATCATTGATGGAACAATGAATTCCAAATTATACTAGCATATTCTTAATGCAAATCAGGTCAGGATATCTGTCTGTGAGTTGAACATCAAGAGAATGTGGGTCATTCAACAATAGAACAACACAAACCTAAGCGCACAAATCTTTCATCCAAAAATGTTTTGGAATGGACAAGTCAAAGTCTTGACCTTTATCCAATAGAAGTGTTGTGGAATGACCTGAAATGAGCAGTTCATGTGAGAAAACCCACTATCCCAGAGTTGAAGTTGTTCTGTACATAGGAATGGGCTAAAATCCCTCCACGGCAATGTGCAGGACTGATCAACAGTTAATATAAACATTTAGATGCAGTTATTGCTGCATAAGGGAGTCACAGATACTGAAAGGAAAGGTTCACATACTTTTGCCATTCACAATATTATGTAATATTGAAACATTTTACTCAATAAAGAAATGAATATAATAATAATATTTATAATATTAATAATATAATATATCGTATAATATTTTTGTTCACATTTGTTTTTGTAGTTATATAAAAAACATACTCGATCTTAAACACACAACGTCTTAGATGTCTGAGATTTAAGCAATAATACACCAGAGGGAGTGCTTTAACGTGAGATATTGGCACGGGTGTGATGCGGCCGAAGATCGGCACACCAGTGCCAATATCTCACGTTAAAGTGTGACCTCGAGTGTATTATTGCCATTATACCACAGTCCCGTTATCACCATTTATTGTTAGATTTTAAGATAAAAAGGACAGAAATAAACGATTAGTTTATCACCCTTCCGCGAGGTAAAATAGTTCCAATTAATCAGGCACCCCGCAGCCTTTCAGTCATTAAAGTCGAGGAACAGAATTACCAATAACTCTTTATTATACATACAGTAAACAGAAATATATCGATTGGTAAGTTTTAATTTATTGAAAGGAAAGTTTATTTACATTCAGCAAATAAAATGGGTCGGGTTTATAAGGCAGGCTCTCTCCGAGTTACACTATTCTACTGACTGAAGCAAATCGGAGATTAGGTGTTATAACCAAAGTCTAGGATCCCGTTTGATTAGCGATTATAAATTTGTATGATGAAGCTCTTAATCTTAAAAGTCAGAAATGTAACAGCAGACTAATAGAGCATCAGCAGCATCGCTGGGTTAAGAGCTGGGCTTACTGCTAACAGATAACGTACCTGTCAGATAAGTGAAGCACCGATCAACCGTGCATGGTGTTTCATGAAAGACGTAGTCATAAAGAAACTATTTGAGCCAGCAAAATCCACCTTTATTCAAAATTGTTATTTTAACTTAAGATATTAAAACACAGTTTAAGGCTCAGCCTTAGTCTAGCCAATTACATACAGTTTGTAAAACTCAAAATGCACACCACACAATATAAAATCTTTTCAAAGTGTGTTGAAGCTGAAATAGTAAATTAATGTCCAGTGTTTCTCAGACATACAGTAGTTGCATCGTCATATGTTAAATCCCAGTCGCATTGATAAGAGAATTCTAAAACACAAGTACAAAAGTATTACAACACCTAAAGATAATTCACCTTAAACTGAAAAGACTTAAAGATAAATGTACAACAAAATCCCATGCTACATCCAAAAACACACCTTGTTATACTAAATAGTATGATAAAATAGTAAGAATGTTGTTGCACTGTTTTGTCATACTTTCAGTAGTGTCACAAGGTGGGACCTTTGGATTTCCAGTTTTACCAGGAAATAAAAAGTGTTACCACAAGAAACAATATTAGGGAAATGACCAACACCGGGTTACACCAAGTTGCTGTAAAACCAATAACTGGTTGTACCAGTTGGGAAGCCAGATCATGGCTCTGTAGTTGTACCATCCAACATTGATAACAATAACAAAGTTATAAAAAACCTGAAACTAAAATCATCAGACAATACATGGTACATGAAAACATGAGGTTCAGTAAAATGGTATTAACCAAAATTCATAATTCATTTCCAGTAATGATCATGTATTTAAAATAATCTTACAACTAGTATTAACTAGTTTCCAGTGCATGACGAATTAAGTACCGTATCTTCCTCAAATGACCATGTAAGGTTTAGTGAATGTTTTTCTAATTGTTATCAAAGGTTGCCAATAATTCTGCGTTTGACTGTTTAAGAAATTTTTTATTTGTTTAGCAGCAAATATGTATAGAAATCGTACATCTGATATATGTACAATATAAACTACTTTTCATAGTCTGACTTTGAGCTGTAAACATGATCGAAACTAACTAGCACTGAACAATAAATGTCATCTTTGTACAGTGAACACACACACACACACACACACACACACACACACACAGAGTAAAAAAATGTTTTGAGGATTTTCATTTGCATAAGGATTACTGTAGCTTATTAATGCTACACCTACATGTAACCCTAAACTTAATGTCAGTAACCAAAAGCCAAGTTTTGTTTCTTTTGTTTGTTTTTTAATGAAATTTTTGAATTTTTTTATGAGGACCAGTAAAATGTTCCCACAGGGTAAAATCGTTCTATCTTTGTATGGATATTTGGTCTTTACAATGATACTGTATATAAACTTTGACCACACACACACACACACACATTTGCCCTATTGCCCTATTAACATATACCATCTTTCTGTCTACTTGTGTGTTTATATGTCACATTCTTAAATGTTGAAGTTGAACTCCTGAACAGAGGGTTTGTTCCCTGTAAAGAGAAATATAGTCATTATTGAAAATATGAAAAACATTAATTTACCGTATTTTCCCGGGCTATAATCCACCGGGTTTATAAGGCGCAAGATCAATGATCGACTGCAAGGGGTATATTTTCATACATAAAGCGCACCGGGTATAATGCGCAATATCAATGATCTACTGCTAAGGGTATATTTTCATACATAAAGCGACCGGGTTATAAATGACGCATGAAATAACAACAAAACTCTTAAGTTCCGTCGGAAGTTCAGTTTGGTCTTTACCTGGCGCAGGGCGTCTTCTTGCTTCCTCCACTTCCGTACCATTGATTCGTTAATGTTGAATTCTCTCGCAGCTGCTCTATGTCCATGTTGTACTGCGTGAGTTTGAAATCCGCTTCGAAAATAAATGAATGAATGCACGTACCCTAATGCTGAAGCACATACCGTATTACTCCGCTATGCTGCGCACTACGGTTGCCGTGAGCTTCGTAACCTACCAAGGCCGTGCTAAAACATTTTGACAGATTTATGAGCGCCGTGTACCATCTGCAATCGGTTCTAGGTCAGAAGGCTCAACCAGAATTAATGCATACATTAGACGCACCGCATTTTAAGCCGCACTGTCGATTTCTGAGAAAATTAAAGGATTTTAAGTGCGCCTTATGGTCCGAAAAATACGGTAAAAGAATATGTTTGGTCCAGTTGCATAAAAGACAAGGAACTTATGCACAGCAGGTTATAATCAGCTACTGAGGGCGGTATTCAGAGTAGAGTAATACATGTACTGGGGAGTTAATACTCAAATCAGGCACATCAGTCTTTGACTGTAGACGTACATGTGCATTGTGCACACAGGGTACTGTTTTCCCAAAATACAGGTGTGTCTATGCTATTTGTGACACTCTGTAATTCCTACTTGAACTTAACCACTTTTTCCTTGTGGATTTTCTACTCAAACAATGAACAACATAAAGCCCAGTGGCACTGTATGGCAGTATAACATATTCACAACATTGCATCATTAAAGTCAAGTTTATAACATTATAGAATATGTTATATACGGAATGCCATTTGAAGGTGCTATTAAATATACATTTCAAAAAATTGTGTGGAACTTTTGGTTGAACTGTCTCTCCCAGAGAAAAATAATTTTTTAAAATAATGAGCATTCAAAAGTTATTCAGCCTGTAAGAATAAAATGGCAAAATCAATTAATTAAGGTTTTGGTGCGTCACCCGAGCACCAAAACAGAAATTGCATATTGCAAAGGAAATTGTCTTTATTCCACTTATAAACGTTTCAACCATAACTATTGGGCTGCCACTTTAGCATTTTAATTTCACTGTTAGAAATGCAAGGTATAATTTAGTGTTAATGGGATTCTATATAAAAATAAATGAATAAATAAACTCAATATTGGTCAGGAACTTTGCATACGCTCCAAAGTTTCAACATTTCAAAGCACCCAAGACCATAAAGCTTTAGAAGATGAATAACTTACTGATTGCCATTTTGCTTTAGCTCTCTCCGCTTCGAACTTGGCCACTTCCTTTTTGTCATGGACATACACAAGAAACTTCCAAACCACCAGAAGTCCTACTCCGATTGTAAGTACGGACATACAAACACCCAGAGCAATTATGGCAATGTTTAGGCGCTTGGGACAGTCTGTAAGACAAGAATACATCCAAGAACACATGGGTTAAAACAAATATCTCTGTAATATATACTGTATGTATAATATATAAAACATATGCTTGCATATTTTCACTTCTCATTTTTACTGACTATAATACAGGCTTACTGCAGATGACAGTTAGAATTGTGTATGTATATTCCCCTCTCTTTGTTCTCTCAATTGTTACCTAATTAGTTTATGGGTTTTTTGAGGTAATGTGTTATTACTCTGTAGCTTTAGTAGTATTATGTTTGAGGAACATTGCTGTGTTTGCACTTTTCTAAGAGAATTCTGATTAAAATGATTTCGAGTATGTGATGAGAAAGAGAAAAGAATACAAACTATTAGAATACAAGTTTGGGAGTAAAACCATGTAGTATTGTTCTAATATTGTATTGTATAAAATGTAAAACCGTAAATGTCACTGTATTTGATGAAACAGAACATTAGCGATGCTACTGCAATGAAATTAACATTGATAGTTGAATTACAGTGATTACAGTGAATTACAGTAATTACAATAACTAATGTTGGTGGCTTATTATTATGTTACTGCTCAGTTCTTCTGTTCTTCCTCTAACTCTGTTGTACTTGTTCTGGTCAGTTGGTGGGAACTTTGGATGGTCAAATTTGCTCTTTGGTGGATTGTGGTGGAAATTTTGGGCAGTCACTCTCTGAAACAGAGAGCTCTGAGATCAACTGTTGTGAACAGTTGAGCATGTCTGAGTATGAGAGGCCGTTTAGGCCATTATTCAAACTTACCTCTCACACTCACTATCAAACCTCTCTCACACACATTATCAATCCTCTCTCACACTCACCATCACACCTCTCACACACATTATCAATCCTCTCTCACACACTATCAAACTCTCTTACACTCACCATCAAACCTCTCACACTCACCATCAAACCTCTCACACACAATATCAAACCTCTCACACT
>JAJAGP010002291.1:21836-71667 GCA_025084515.1 Ancistrus triradiatus | reverse complement strand
GAACAGCAAATCCCCCTATGCTTGTTGGCAGTGCTACATAATTTAATTCCTTAATGAATGCTTATATATTTTAATACCTCAAGTAATGTATTTCTTTTCAGTTGGCTGGCAACCAATTTCTTTTTAAGTTAAAACAATGAGGCTGTTTCTTGTGGTGTTTAGCAGCTATACTTTTAAAAGCATCCTAACAGCATTAGGCAACATCATCATCTTTGCTGAAGTGTGATGTCAATTTGTCTGAACAGACAACGCACAATGTGTTCTTTCATGTCTTACTGCTGCCTGTTTACTACCTTTACCAAAGTTGCTATTCTTCTGAAAAACCAAAACCCCTCCAGGTTTGTAAGAACTGCCAACTGTAGATGTGGATGCAATTGTCAGTGCAGTAATGGGATGTGGGTAAATGAGATGAATAGGTTCTTCTGATACCGTCAAGTCTGAGCTTGTAAACCGTGTTGCCTTTATCACCGCCCACCAAAGAAAAGGAGATCAGACACTCGTTCTCACTCGGGAGAGTACACAACACAGCACGGCTCTCCTCAAAGTCTGAAACAAAAAACCAAAGTATCAATGTGAGTATCAAAGAACAGACAGAGAAAACAGAGAGTGTAGACTCTAGAGCTGTAAAGGTGCAACAAAAACTTTTCTTCTTCAAAGTCACTGTAAAAGTCCAAGGCGATTTGTACCACGCTCGGGGCGTTTGACAGCCAAAGCGCGGTTCGTTTGGCTAGTGTGAGTGCTCCAAATCATGCTGGTATGCTTGAAGAGGTGGGCCCGAGTGCAATTTGCTGGACTCGCATATGTAGTGTGATCGCAAATTGCACTCCAGCGCGAAAAACAGTGTCAGCTGCCTCCGTAAAAATCTTCTTACGTCCAGCACGTAAGAACTTATTATAAGGCTTTTTAGGGCTGTGTGTCAGCGTGAACAAAGTGAAACTAAAAAAGTCTAATAGTAAGTTCAAGCATAAAGTACGCTGTGTCGCACGAGAAGCCGAATCACAGTGCGCTGCATAATCAATGCACCTTGTTATAAGGCGTAGCCTATTAGGGCTGTGTCAGCGTGCACAAAGTAAAAAAAGCCACATACAGTGGTGCTTGAAAGTTTGTGAAGCCTTTAGAATTTTCTATATTTCTGCATAAATATGACTTAAAACATCATGAGATTTTCACATAAGTACTAAAAGTAGATAAAGAGAACCCAGTTAAACAACTTAGACAAAAATATTATACTTGGTCATTTATTTATTGAGGAAAATTATCCAATATTACATATTAGTGAGTGGCAAAAATATGTAAACCTCGAGGATTAGCAGTTAATTTGAAGATGAAATTAGAGTCAGGTGTTTTCAATCAATGGGATGACAATCAGGTGTGAGTTTATAGAACTATTTAAAGAACATGGATCTATCAAAGTCTGCTCTTCACAACACACGTTTGTGGAAATGTATCATGGCACGGACAAAGGAGATTTCTGAGGACCTCAGAAAAAGAGATGTTGATGCTTTGTTGTTACCCTCCCCAGGAGTGGTCGACCAACAAGAGCAAGGCGTGTAATAGTTGGCGAGGTCACAAAGGACAACAATGGTGTGCATGGCAAGGTTTCAAGGAGCTCTCCAAAAAGAACATGGAGCTTGCTAAAGATCCAGTGGACAAGCCAGAAGGCTATTGGAAGAATGTTTTGTGGACGGATGAGACCAAAATATAACTTTTTGGTTTAAAAGAAAAGTGTTATGTTTGGAGAAAGGAAAACACTGCATTCCAGCATAAGAACTTTATCCCGTCTGTGAAACATGGTGGTGGTAGTATCATGGTTTGGGCCTGTTTTGCTGCATCTATGCCAGGACAGCTTTCCATCATTGATGGAACAATGAATTCTGAATTATATCAGAGAATTCAAAAGGAAAATGTCAGTACATCTGTCCATGAACTGAAACTCAAGAGAAGGTGGGTCATGCAGCAAGACAACGACCCTAAGCACACAAGTCGTTCTACCAGAGAATGGTTAAAGAAGAATAAAGTTAATGTTTTGGAATGGCTAAGTCAAAGTCCTAACCTTAATCCAATCAAAATGATGTATAAGGACCTGAAGTGAGCAGTTAACATGAGGAAACCCACCAACATTCGAGTTGAAGCTGTTCTGTACGGAGGAATGGGCTAAAATTCCTCCAAGCCGGTGTGCAGGACTGATCAACAGTTACAGGAAATGTTGCAGTTATTGCTGCAGAGGGGGGTCACACCAGATACTGAAAGCAAAGGTTCACATACTTTTGCCACTCACTAATATGTAATATTGGATCATTTTCCTCAATAAATAAATGACCAAGGATAATAGTTTGGTCTTATTTGTTTAACTGGGTTCTCTTTATCTGCTTTAAGGACTTGTGTGAAAATCTGATGATGTTTTAGGTCATAATTATGCAGAAATATAGAAAATTCTAAAGGCTTCACAAACTTTCAAGCACCACTGTAGTAAATACAAGCATTAAGTCCACTGTAGCAAAATAATTTCCAAAAACCTTACCATTCATCAATACACAATAAGACTATCTACAAATAAATGAAATAGAGCACTGTGGCTACTTTCTACAAGAGTGGGGATCAGCAAGGAGAACAATGTGTAGTGCGGGGTGAAAAGAAGAGCAACAACAATGTTGAAATCTTTGCAATTTAAGCCTCTGTTATTGTGTTCACTATAATGAAAACAACAAACAGTGTCAATGGAAAAGACGCCACAATCACTCCTCTCAAAGTTAGTAACTTTCAAAGGACCACTTTCAAAGGACCACGCTATTCTTTCAAGAAACCACAAAATGGTCCAAAATTCCTCCTGACTGCTATGAAAGTCCGATTAGCAGCAACAAAGACATTTACTGTTGCCAAAGGAGGTTTTAGACATTATTTGATACTTTGTTTGCATAACTTTTCCTGTTTGTACTGTAAATGATTAATCTATGTGTTCAATAAAGGTATAAAGGTAGAGTTCATAAACATTAGTAACCTTTTGGTCTTGCAGTTGTGTATGCACAAGTCATTATTATTTGTAAAAGAAAGACAACAGTATATGTAATTAAAGTTTCAAACAAAAAGATCATTTCAATAACATATAGATTTTCTATGATCCAATTTCCACAAGAGTCTACCCCAACAATCCATTACATATTAACAAAATACAACACTGTTATCTCCCTCTCATCAGATCATATACTGGCTACATTACACTCTTTTCAGTCACTCCTTTCTCAATGTAACAAAACAAAAGAGCTCCCTTTAGTGTCCTGAAGGTGTTCACTGATGGCTAGCTCTATTTTGTGCTTCTCCATTGTTTGGCTCAGTTGGAGACTATAGATGGTCTCTCACTGAGGGATGTATAATGGCTTGTGCTTGTCAAGAGTCTTGATGGGCTTGTACTCATTGAGCTCCAACAAAGCCATGTCTGCACAACAAGCTTAAGTATCTTGTAAGTCTTTGTTGAGTGTCCAAAGGCCTACTTCTAAAGTGTGTGTGTGTGTGTGTGTGTGTGTTGCTGGTTGTGAGAGAGACTAGGAGAGGTGAGAAATCTTGAAATAGGGTTAGGGTTAGAAATAGGGTGAGACACAATGTGGTGAGACTGTGACAACAGCCATACTGCATAAATATTTTTAAACCAATTAGTATTTAGCTGTGGGGAGTGAACACAGGAATTCAGGTTTGACTGGAATCTAAAGTGTGTCATTTATACACTACAAAAAGGCTTCCAACAATACTTTCTTCCTTATTATATCTCTGCAATTGTCTGTTTTGCTACAATTGAATTATAAACGCGTGTTTGAAATATGATTCTCCTTCCCCAGAGATGTAGTTCAGTTTCCAGTTTGTTATCAGACACACTACTTGCTCTGCTGTCTATCTGTGGTTAGTCATGTTCTGCATGTGGTGCATTTGAAGCCATCTAGTATTGCTTTTTAACTTAATAACATATTTGTCCATTTATTCACTCTGTTTCCTGTCAACCATTGGTTTTAAAGTGACAGTGGTTGTTCCAAGGGTTTAAATGTTTGGAATGAATTTATTTGATCAAATCTCTACTTTATTAAGTGCACCTCCTTGTTTCTACACTCCTTGTCCATTTGATCAGCTCCACTTACTATCTAGATGCACTTTATAGTTCTACAATTACAGATTGTAGTCCATCTGTTTTCTCTACATACTTTGTTAGTTTTTACCTTCTCTGGCTCTGCACCACAACAGCGTCACTGCAGTGCTGAGAATGATCCACACCAGTGGATGATGTCCCTGACTATTAAAGGGGACTAACAAAGTCTGCAGAGAAACTAACTACAGTAGAGTCTGCAATTGTATAAACTCAAAGTGCTTCTGTCTTGTAATGGAATGGTAAAATGACAATTAGTGTAAAATCAAGGGTGTATCTAATTTTAAAGTGGTCAGTGATGTATGTCCTCTATGATTTAGAGGTGAGTGGTGAACTTTTTATTTTTATATGAGTAAATTTGTAAAGAACAACTACTTTTACTTTTTATTTGGTTGGTTGACCAGTTTCATGAAGCTGTTATTGTAATGTCTGAATTTGTAATGTCTGAATATGACACTATGTAGTGTGCATCCACAGAAGGATCAGGTGTGTCCCATGTGCCGGCGCTTAAAGATTACAGATTATCATGGGAAATAAAAAAAAAGTAAAACATTTCTCAACAGTTTTTCTTGCTTAAGAAAGCGACAATCTTCAACATCCATGTTCATGTCACTTGCGCCAGTCTGTTTTTTGTTGGCAAGTGTTATTATAAACTATAACTAAAATGTTTGTTTTAAAATTTGAAATGGTTTTAAAGAAGTCAGTCTGAATGACTGTATGTCACACTTAATTTGCTCATCAAAATGACCTTCTAATACAGGGGAAGATTAGAAGTTAAGCAACATTGTTTTTCATGCCTATTTTAAATGAGGAGTCACTAATGGGAGATTGTGACTTGCTTTGAAATTGAGTAGTGCTGGGTCGACATCTCCAACATGCTGGATCTCGTCCTCTTCTGGGAGTTCCATGCTGTCCATCTGTATTGCCTGGCACCCCACCCTCAGTACCATCCACAGGGATGGCTTCGGATGTTTTGGGGTATTGTAATGCCCACACCAATCAGCTTTCTCTCTTCCTACCTGATATGCCTGGGTTCTTACACTCTGCAGTTGTCCCTTATCACCTGCTCATTAGTTTACCAATTTAGTTCTCTGTTCCCTTCACATTAGTTGTGAAGCACAGCCATTCACCATCATGCAGATCATGCAGTGGTTAGGGTAGTTATCCTCACAGCTCCAGCGTTCCTGGTTCGATCCCATGGAGTTTGCATGTCCTCCCCATGTACGCATGGGTTTATTCCGGGTGCTCTGGTTTCCTCCCACAGTCCAAAGACATGCATTAGGTTAATTGATTACAGCGAAATTGACCCGATCTGAGTATGTATGACTACTTTCATTATAACCTTGTATACCAATGTAACCTTGTGTCTCTTGTTAAATGTGGTAAAAGTGATGTTAAACAAATTATACAAACAAACTGCTCCCTTCCGTCTCATACCTGTCTGCCTGCCTGTCACAGATCTCTGCCTGATCACCGGACTTGTCTTAAGTATTTGTCCTTGCTAGCTTTGTTGCTTGAACTTGAATCAACCAGGTGAACAGCATTGTGCACTCATCTCCATCTCTAGGTCTGGCCTGACAATAGTGAAGTAATGAGGTATGAAATTACTTTTTCCAGGAAGTAACCGGTAAAATCACTCTCCATTACATTTTGAAAGAAGCAATTAGTCTTTTGTAGTTAGCAATTAGTAATTATTAACTACCATGACCCTTCTCGTATTTCACAAGGAACATGCAAGAATGTACTTTGAAAAGAGCACCAATTGGGTAGCGGTCACAAATACTGTGCCAGAGGGTAAACACCACCTCACCCAGCCTCATCTCCCTAAGACATGCCCAATTGTGCCTGTGTAAAGCACAGCCCAGCTAGAAGGCATCACTGGCACTCACCCCAGGTCACGCAGGTGGTACGCTACTGAAATGTGCCAACAGAGAACCAGGGATTGAAATGAAGAACCTAAACATTAATTGAGTTTCCAACAAAACTCTTAACAGTAGTCTACCCTACTAGTACAAGTGCTGAACAAGCACTGATTGAACTGTGTTCTCAGTTATCTCATGTCTACCCTGTGACTATGTAGCAGGGTACCCTTGGGTTCTCTGTTGTGGCTAAATGAAGTGATTAATGAGGGATGTTATAACCAATTTGGTATAACCAAATGTGTGAATATCATCTCTTCTGTGTGACTATCATCAAGTCTTTAGAGTGAGTGTCCTTGGTTCACCATTCTAGTATAAACACACAGTTTTGACCTCATTTATTCACCCCTACCTGCCCTTATGGCATCCCAATCCACTGGTTAGGGGGGTTGTCATTGTTGCAGCACCCTCAAACCATGACTACAGAGTGAAAGAAAATAAAAGAGGAGTAAACTGACCTGAAGAGTTGCTGACAATAGTATGAATAGTGTTACACTTATGGACACACTCTTCTGAGGGCTCATCTGTTTTCAGATAACACTCCACACAAGATCTGTGGGACACAGACACAAAACACGTCGGCTCAAGAGAAAGGCTGGTTGTGTGACTGCTGAAATGAGACACGTCTGGGCAAAGCAGCACCTTTAGAAAGGAAATGAGATACTGGTGACCTGTGACATGCTTTCCCTGGCTTTATACCTGAAAACGCCTAAACAACTTGAACACCAGAATGAGATGTAGAGTCTTACAACATCTGCTGTTCTAACAACAAATCAGTACTCAGAAATGTAGAAAGATTATTAGACATTGGTTGGTGATCTGCCACATCTGATGCAGCCCATCACAAGCCTGTAAACAAGCTCTTAAACAGAACCAGGAGTGACAGATATAACCGGTAGAGAACTACAATATCCTGTTGTGTAAGTTCCTGGAAAACATGTGAGAAAATCTCGAGACAGGACCTTGACTTGACTGGATCCTCCACGTAAGATTAAAGGAAGACAAGCATCAAGACTCTTCTCCATCCTGGCTCCCAGGTGGTCAAATGAACTTCCACTAAATGTCCGAATGGCTGAGTGTCTGGCTGAGTGTCTTATTGTCTTCAAGCGGTGACTAAAGACTCACCTCTTCACTCAGCACTTAAGTGAAAACTGAAAATGCAGCTGCATATTAAAATTTACCTACATCAGATCCTAGCAGGTTCTGGTTGGATTGTGTTGGTGGGATAGTGCTTATTTGTACTAACCTGAGGTTTTTGTCTACTAAGAAGAACACTTCTGTAAGTCTCTCTGGATAAAGGCGTCTGCTAAATGCTGTTAATGTAAATGTAAGGGCTCCAAATCTGCGCCAAAAAATGTAATATATCATTCAGGGCTTGCTGTCAGTAACCATGTAACGTGTCATCATCAGGCCAACTCCAGCTAGTCTGAAATTTACAAGACCCTAAAGGCACAGTAAATCTCTAAAAGCAAACTATCTGAGAAACAGGTTTCAACTACTCTGCAACTGAAGCCATTACCATTGAATGAAACAACACTGAGTCTTTATGCAGTCTTTAAATGCAGTCTGCAAGTTTACCCATAAATCAAAGGGAAAGGCTATCCTATATAAAGTATTTTATCTATTTGTTTAATTCTTGCTCATTTCCTGACCAGTTATTTGCTGTTGAGACCATTAAAAGAAAAATTTATATTTTGCAGTTTTTGTCCTATTTAATTTATTTATTTATGTATTTATGTTTTTAGCCCAGGCGTGTGCATGTGTGAACACACACACTTGTCACTTCTCAAACACACAAAGCATAGGCAAAATCTGATCAAGAATGACCAAAATTCATTCATAGCTTCTAACTGAACTGTGTATGAGTGCGTGTGATTTGCATGTGTACCTGGTTGCGCTACAGGTGTCTCCACAGGTGGGACATTTCTCGCACTTTTCCCCCGAAGCTCCTGGCTTGGTACACTCGCATTTCCCACACACACACTTTCCACGTCCACTGCAGAGTATTCCATCCGCGGATTCGCATGTTTGTGTGGCTGTGCTGCAGTTGCAATACTCGCCTGTCCATCCCTTGTGACACACACACTCACCACAGTCACACTCTCCAGTACCTGACACAAAGATACACAAATACACATTTACATACTACAAAGACGAAAATGAAGGGCTAGCTCAGTAACTTGCACTGATTGATCTGTTGCAAATGACACTCATATTTTGTGTGCACTATTTGAAAACATCATATGTATCGACCATGTTACTCTTTGTAAAAAAAGAAAAGAAAAAAAGTGTTAATTATTAAAAAACAAAACTTTTGGAAACTTTTTCCAAACTTGTACATATACAATACCACAAATGCAAAATATAGAGCTTAACAAATGCTACTGGTATTACAGGATATGAATGCTGACATTACTATTGCATGTTCAGTGTGTACATAATACCAGCTACCAGCACTGGGCCAAGTTTTGATTTAACATCAACATATCACTACATAAAGTCAGAGACTACTAGTGTAAAGCTTTCTATTTTGCATTTATCATATCAGATTTCCATGTAGCATGTAGTCTTTTACTCATATAAATTGTATAACCAGCATAGCAGCTGAATAAAAGTTGAATCTTTGTAAAAATCTTTTGATACGTTTTCAAATTTTCATGTGTTAGTATTTGGTATGTTCCTCATTTTGCTGTCATGACAGTAAGGAAACAAGCTGGCATGGACTCCACAAGTTTACGCAAAATCTGATTATCCATGTTATCCTAGCATGATTTCACAATATTCCAAAGAACATCTTGTTACTGAATGCTTGACTTTCTGTCTTCAAATGCCCCATAAATGCTTGATGAGGTTTTGGTCAGGTGACTTTGAAGGAAAATCCATGATAGTCAGCAATCCTTGATCTTCTTTTTGGTTTTCAAGTAGTTGTTGGAAAGCTTTTAGATGTGCTTTGTATCCTGCTGCATAATGAATACTTCTCCACAATGAATACTTCTCCACAATGATCCAAACAAGCAGTTTCACTAGTGGTCTCAGACCTTTGGTCCCCACTCTAGGAACTACGATATATATGCTTTTTACAATGCAAATGAATTCTTTACATGTAGATTCAGTAGATAGCTCTTAGCACAAACTTCCACTTTTCTGTGTAAAATGACTTATGTTAACTAGGTCTACATAAGCAAAGCAAAAAATAAAGCATCCTGTTTTTCCTCCTCGTATCCTGGTCAGAGCCATGGAAACGTGTATGGAATTTGATCTGAAATTTAGTGGAAGCTGTCAGAGATACAGTTGGATTTGAACCCAGGTCCTCAAGAAGTGCAGTTTCACTGTAGCAGCAAGTTCTTGTCACTGAACCATGGGAAATGGTTCTATACATTACAAACTGAGTAAAACTAAAAAAAAAAAAGCTATTTTAAAAATAGATTTAATTAATTTGATGTCAGTTTGCGTTAATGAACTTAAGAACAATACTGGACTCTGGCTAGTCCAGTTCAAACTTGATGGAAAGAGTAATTAATTCATGGTAGCATTTTTAGGTACATTTTTTAGCACATGACATTCAGATTTGACCCTAAGAAAATAGTTTTTACAGTAAAATGCACTAAACAGCCATATGAGTGGACAATACAAGCTTGTATTTGCTGTTGCTTTTTAAAAATGCAGTAACGTTATTTTCATCATGTTTTGTCTTGTTTGCTGCATAACAACATTCCATTGCGTAATCTCTGATGTTGACCTGCCAAGGTGTTGCGATCACCAAAATGATATCTATTTATCTATATCTATTTTATTAAGAACAATTATGAGAAACAGAATATGTAATAAGGTGTGCCACGTGACAGAGAAGTGTCCAAAATGGCTCTGTTCCCTATACATAGTACACATAAATAGTGCTCTATATAGTATGCAGAATGTAGGGAATGGTGAATTGGGGGGCTGTTATGGACACAGCCGCAGATGCTTCACAATTATACCCAGCGAAAATACAATGAACGGCATTAATACAATTATCCACTTCAAAACGTTATATCTTTAACATGTTATTAACGCATTTATATTTTAAAGCTGATAAATGTATTTAGCATCAAATACAAGCAAACAAAAATGTGATTATCCACAGTTTAACTTGATAAAATTGTTGCAATATATTATATACATATTGCGTTTCAATATTTCAAATGTATGACTGCACTAATATATATGTGTGATCAAATGTCTGAGACCACTAGTGAAAATGCTTGTATGTCTGGATTGCTCTCTAGAATGATTCATAATGCACCAAAATAATAACCCAAAAAACACCTTTCCAACAACTAATGAAGACCAAAGAAGATCAAGGAGTGCCGTCATAGACTTTGCTTTACAGTCACCTGACCGAAACCCCACTGGGTTACTTGAAGACAGAAAATCAAGTATTTAGTAACATCACAAGATGTCCTTTGGAATATCGAGAAATCTTGCTGGGATAACATGGATCATCAGACTTACACAAACTGGGGGAGTCCATGCCAGCTCAAGTGCATGTTGTCATTACAGCAAAAAGGGGATATGATGTGAGCTTGTGGTAATGAGTGTGAAGTGTGAAGTACAGACCTGATGTTTTCACTTTCTGTGTAACACTAACTACAGTGTTTCTACTGTAGTTAACAAAGTGATGTAGAATCAGCCCTAGACTTTAAATTTGGTAAAGCAAGATGTTCTAAATAAATTAATAGTTTTTAGAACTGTGCATATATTCTATAGCATATAGCCAAATTTTTTTAGGTACTAAAAACCTTGGAAATCGTCAAATTCAGTTCTCGACGCATTTTGACTAGGAAACTTTGTCTTTGTTCTTGTTGTCTGCTCGATACTCGAGCAAATAATGTCGATTCACGATTCATGATTCACCATTTAGTACACAGTGATGCTGTGATTCAGGTTCACAATAGCTCTTGCTCAGAGAAGATCTCCGCTGTGTTTATCTACAGTACTGTAGTCATAGTTGAAATAAGTCTCCATGGGTCTTAAAATTATTAGTTTATAAGACCTAACTTGGATGGGTTTGTAGGAACATGTCCCCATTGTAAATCAGGGAGCACTTGTACATTACAAATTCATTAATGCATATTATGCCTTATGGAGTGTGGATTTTCTGGAGATCTGGAAAGGATTCATTCAATTTAAAGAATTACTTAGGTGAAACATTTGTTTCCGGTTTTCGACAAGCCTTAATGGCAAGAAACGAGGTACCACTGTACCACTATAAAATGACATTACAGCAAGCAAGTCGCTTGCAGCTCACACTCACTCTTGCTCACTCACTCACTGTCCATACTTAACCCAATTTCGTGGGGAGCTGTGGCCTAACTGGCAGCACAAGGCACGAGGTGGGAACTAACCTCAGAGAGGGAACTAGTCCATCGCACATATACACACACTCATACTGGGACACTTTAGAGATGTCAGTTGATCAAACGCATATCTTTAGAACCGGAGTATCTTGAGAAAACCCATGCAGATACAGAGAGAACATGCAAACTTCACAAGCAATTTAAGTAAACCTGGGTCTCAATGTGTTAGGGAACAGTGCTACTGTCTGTGCCACCATGACAAACCACAATCTTCCTGCTAAATGCTAATGCTCACTACAGTAAAGCGCCCTACACTGATTAGCACTCCTGAATACACACAGATCTTGTAGTGTTGCATTCAAGAGGTGTGAACCTAAAATTAGAACACCCTAACCCTCTGCATAAAACATCCTTGTGGGTGTTAAGATTGCATGTAATTACCAGGATGTTTTTGTTTCATTAACATTCCCTAGACTGAGCGATTAAATAAACTACTCCCTGCAGATTGCAGTGTCTGTGTTTTCTTTAATATCAAACTTCTTTTCTACGTGCTATTTTACTAACCTGCACACAGTTTTCCTCTGAATCTTGGGCAGGAGAAGTCGTCACACTCGCAGTAATTTCCGTACACACGGCCGAAATTACTTAGATGACAGACACACTTGCCACAAAAGCATTCACCCTGTCCGCTGCAGACCTCTGAACCATCCTGCACCCTGTAGACAGTATTCACATTAGTTAAAGGTATGATATTGAAACACTGCTAACAATAAAAACATGACTTGTAATTTCTGTAAGCATTTTACCCTACCAGTGTTTGCCACCTGAAGCCCTTTTCTCACCTGCAGTCACTGACTTGTCCTTCGTCCTCTCTGCACTGACACTTAGAACCCACAAACCCAGAGTGACACACGCAGGAGCCACACTCCAGAGTTCCTTGTTGGTCACTGCAGAATGTACTGTTTAGCTCTCTGCTCTTCTGGCAGTCACACTCACACAGCGGATCCAGCTCCACCTCCAGAGTGTCCTGGAAGCCAGCAGGTCGCAGGGAGAATCGACGAGGCCCATTCAGACAGCTGGTCATCTCAATTGTCACATTAAAGGCCACCTGAGAGAAATACATTCTTCTTCACTTTCAAAGAAACAGTAGGTACCTACATACACTTGAAATCACAGACCGCTCATTTATGGTCTCGAGACTATTAAGGAACGATCTCAACTCATCTCAGTGTCGGACTCATTTAGACTCTGTCTTGTCTCGGTCTCTTGGCCAAGTCCAGTGCGTCTATCAGAGGTAACATTAATTATAAACTGAACTTTTTTCAGTTTATATATTTATTTCTTTTTTATATCGTTATTGTATATCAACAATCCATTCATCAGTCCCTAAAATCTGCACTCAGACTGTCTAACAGGGAAAATCATGTTACTGCTTATTACATTTAAATTACATTTACATTTACATTTACAGCATTTAGCAGACGCCCTTATCCAGAGCGACTTACAATTGGTACAGTCTTAGCAATTGTGGGTTAAGAGCCTTGCTCAAGGACCCAACCGTGGCAGTTTGGCAGAGGTGGGATTTGAACCCTGGACCTTCTGGTCTATAGTCCAGTACCTTAACCACTAGGCCACCACAGTACCGCAGAAATCAATATTCTTGTATAATGAAAAAAATCTTAATCGGTTCTCAGTCTCGGCCACTCCCGGTCTTAGTCTTGACTTGGACTCGACTACTGAAAGTCTACTGAAAATCATTTAACCTTTTCAAACCATTATGCATATTTGATCAATTTACAAATGACATATGTCATTTTTAATAAATATGGGAACTGAAGCAGACAGAAAATGGCTTGGACATCATACAGTATATAGCATCATGTAAGCTCTGAGGGCACTGAACACAGCGGTCTGATACACTAGCACAGCATTGTGGTGATCTGGGATCCTGTGATGCCTTTTGGCCAGGTCGGCCATCACATGCAAGCTGTATTAAGGGTGGGGTGGCTAGCTGCGGTGTCATCCAAGGCACTGCAGCAGTGACACCTGCCAACCATGTTTATGCCTGGGCCTGGTGATCTCCAAGAATGGGATTAATACATGGAAAAAATGTACAGTCAATAAAACAAGGCGAACAAGGTGTAATATCAGTCATGACTGAACACTCACTACGTCTCCTATTTTGACGTGGGTGCAGCGTTTGAAGCCAGCATGTACTGTTCCATCCTGACAGAGTGCTGTGACGGAGATCTGCAGATTTTCAGTGTCCCCAAGAACCTCCAGCTCAATTTCAGATCTCAGTGCCTGATAATGAAACAAGTCAGACATGTCAGCTTTCTCGTCATTGTTTCTACCTGTCCCCATGCAGTTCTATCAGACTCAGGTCTTAACTTCGACAATGCTATATACAACCAACAGAAATTCACTAGGGAAGTTATGCATTAAAATGTGACTCCAGTTAGATCTAATGCCAGCAGTATGCATGTGTGTGTGATCGGCGTTAGGCACTGTCAAATGATTAATTAGGAAACGATACATGGGTTGGCTACTGTCAAGCAGAGTTCATAATTTTTTGCCAGTTGAATCTCTTGAACCATGCAAATATGCCTTCTTATTAACTGCTTATTTAAGTATCTCCTTCAAGTTTAAGAGAAACCTTCACTTCACTTCAGAAGGATTCATTCTGAAGCAGGACAATGACCCAAAGCACACCTAAAAGCTTTACAACAACTACTTGAAGACCAAAGAAGATCAATGAGGGCTGACTGCCGTGGACATCACTGTATAGTCATCTGATCTAAACCCCACTGAGCATTTGTGGGGGCACTAGAAGACAGAGAAAGTCAAGCCTTCAGTAGCTGTACAAGATGCTTTTTGAAAAATTGTGCAATTCTAGAAATGTTCAATATATACTCATTGACAAAAATACCCAGATAGAAATGTTGGATTGCTGCAACACTCTGCATGCAGTTCTGTCTAAGGCAGATATGTAACTTATTACAGGCTTGGTTAGATTAGACACTGGGTCCAAAAGACGGCATAAAAGTACTTCCCCCACTGCCCCATGAAAAGGCTCTCAGAGGCTACTTTTGGGTTGTGTACCTCTTGGTGAGACATTGTACGTCTCTACAATGCACTCAAAGACATTTTGCACAGTTGACAGACTTTGAGAGGTTGTGCATCATTGGACTGAGAGAAGCAGATAGTCGTTTTGAAGAATTGTTCACCATCTAAGCCATTTCTGACCTTGCTGTTACGAGGTGTTGGGAGCAGTTGTTCCATGACACCATGCACACACTGCGAACATACGCCCAGACAGACCACCAGTAGAGGGGGTCATTTGATCCAGCTTCAAGCGTGAGAAGCTCCCACAGTTTCGTTGTACACCATCCAGACAAAGGTACCACCTTCACTACACACCTCTGTCTCTACCCGGACAATTTCCAGGTGCTTAGAAGAAAGACGTTTGTTGTCACAGCACTCATTACATGTCCTGCCATTGACAGCCAGCCACCGTTGCCTTGGTGTTGTGGTGGTGTCATGAACAAGAAACCTGGATGTATTGTCTTTAGCAATGAATTCAGGTTCTGTTTGGGATCCGACAACGGTCATATTCAAATATGGAGGCTTCATGGTGAGTGATTCAATCCTGCCTGTGTTGTGGAGGCACACACTGCCCCAACTGCTGGTGTGATGGATGAGGAGGCCCAGCTGTAACATCTGTGGGAATATGCAGGATACCATGCGGAATCTGTTTGCCTCCAATACCCAATCATTTTCATCTTGTATCCAGGCTGGAGGCAGCCTAACAGGGTAACTAGAGCCTCCTTTCAATTGTACAGTTTGGTCATCACTTACAAACAGCGTCATTATATTAACACATATAAAGTTTTAGTCGATTCCAACAACTCCTTCTTGGTGAGTTATGTTTTTTTTGTCAATGAGTGTAGACTTTTGCCCCACTCTATATTTATATCATTACGGCTTTCTATTATGATATTGCATACTAGCAACATCATCCTCATTAATCCTCACATGCTATTAGCATCTTTGAATCTATTCATCTATCCAGTTCATGCCACGGCCTGTAAGTTATGACTTCTGTCAAACTGTTTCCCTGTTTAAAACAGCACAAACAGGAACAACATGAAAGCCTTTGTTTTCTCCCCAGGGCATTTACGAAATCAGCAGCGAAAATTGATCAATCTAATCATCATATAAGCAGAGGGGTCAAAACATTATGACTACCCGGTCTGCAACAATGATTAGGTAGATTGCTAGAGCATCACTCTTCATTAACTGTCTTGTGTTCTTCTCCCACGTTGTATGCTGGTGCCATTGCTTCCCCAGGTAAAAGGCGCACATATATCTGGCTGTCCATGTGATATAAAATTGAATTCATCAGACCAGATGACCTTCTCCAGTTTCTCCAAGACCAAGTTCTGACAATTGTGTACCCATTGTAGGCATTTTTCGATGGTGAACAGGGTAAGCATGGTTAGCATTCTGTTATGTATGTAGCTATGCTGCTCCATCCTCTGCACAGTGTGATACACTTTGTGTTGTGAAATATTTCTTGTCTGACAAACATAAGTTTCTCTGTTTTCTGCCACAGTAGCCCTTCTGTCAGTTCAGACTAGGCAGAATAGATTTCAGATGCTCTGAGCCAGTAGCCTGGTTGTATCTATTTGGCTCTTTGACAAAGCTGATAAGATCTGCGCTTGCCCATTTCTTCCTCCTTCCAAGATGTTGACTATGAAAGCGAGCTGTTCAGTTACTATTTAATACATCCCAGATCCCAACATGCACAGTCATAATAAGATAGTGACATTATTCATTATTCAATCTGTGATTGGTCATAATATTTTGGATCATTGGAGTCTTAGATCCAACTCAGTATCATTGTTTATTTCTTGTCTTTTAGCTATCAATCAGCTGGATATCTGTCAATAAATAGGTCACTATTACTGACGGTAATAATGCAAAACAAGGAAGGACGTTTGACTCGTACTGATTGTGCTATTGTGAACTGTCCTGGATATTTCCACCCTTCCTGTTTTCTAACCAAATCCACTGGCAGTAAAGAAAAATGTGATTTTGTGTCAAAATTACTAATAGTCTATAAAAAAAATCATATACATGGAAGGAACAAAACTGCACCAGTTATGGCTGATCAGTATTTTGTGGGTCTTCATCTAGCTACACGCAAGACTTTTTAACCTTCCTTGTTGTGTTTTGGTAGATTTTGGCCAAGTTGGTATTTTCCAATATAATCCATTAAGAAGGGATGTTCTGTGGAAAACTTTCTGAAGACTGTAACACATTTACTAGTAAACTAGTATACAAGTATAATAACAGATTTATAGGACCAAGTCCTGTGATACACATGCTCAATAGTGCCAACCTTGATACGTGCTTACCTGACTGGGTAAAACTTTTACTCACGCTACCTACAGACTGGTAAAAGAGAAAGGCTCTTGTTTACATTGGCTGTTTGCTATAAGGATATAAAAAAATGTGTATTTTACAGAAGGTTTCATGACTGGCCCAACACCTGCCCTTAGACTTCTATTTTAAGTGATATTGTGAGTAAACTGCGTTTCTGTTCTTTTCTCTGTGCGTGCAAAAGTGTCAGAATTGTCCAGGGTAATTACCCATACTCTACTCATGTGGTAGGTAGAGATTAGGCCAAAAAACACTTGAATATCTCTTTAAATTTTGGTAAACATCCATCACATTTTATTCAGTCAGAAGACCTTATTATAGACTGAGAAGCAGTTTTGTTCTCCGAGCTGTACTGAATACTCCCTGCCTTGTGGGACAGACACACCGAATAGCTACACTTTCACCTAGAAGGCTCTTTTAAACTGACAAAACACTGTGAAATAGACATGGAGACAACAGACACAGTCTCTGTGATAAGGCTCTTCGGTGAAGAGCTAGAATCCGAAGCACTGAGAAAAAAGTAAGTTATTAGAGAGCTCTAAGATAGGGAAACAGGAGTGGGGGTTGGAGGAACAGAGATGGAAAGATCAAACTGCCAAGATTGGACGAGTGCAGGCATGCTCCTTGAACGTTCAGCCTAAGATAAAAAGAAGGAAAGGAAAGAGCAGGAAAGATGGAAAACAACAGTACAAAGTTCAGACCACCTTAACAGAGGCAATTACCTATAGCCCAAGCTTACTCATGCAAAGCCATGTCCTGTGTGACTCAATGCGTCTTGTTCAGCTCATCAATAAGATCCAGTAGTGCATTTATGTGTGTGAGTCTGAAACTCATTCTAACATACATGCTCAGGTGAATTAAACAGGTTAAATGGTAAACCCTATAGAGATGGAGTCTGACATCTTTGGTTTACCCTGAACAGCCATACATGTACAGATACAAACAGAGAACTACTGTACCTTATATGCTGTCATGATCAGTTCAAGAATGTTCCGGGAATCATGTTCCAATACGCCCACCGAGGCACCAGGAATCAGATTTGCGTAATTCTGTTGAAAAAGAAATAAACAGGTAAACATGCAGTCACTGGATTTTTGGAATGCAATAAGCAAAGTGAGTGAAAGACGGCATAAAGCCAGGGAAATGCTATCCCATGCCTGTTAGATATGGATGGGCTGATCATGTTGGAGCATGCTGAAAGCAGAACTGAATAAGTAAGACAATCTTGCCATGTATCCCATTCACACTGCTACATGTGACTACTCTTTGGAAAGAATTCTTAAATGTCCCATTGTACTTTGAAATGAGTAACAAGTCAGAAATTCCCTCTGTGGACTTGAGCTAACCTCATATGTTGCTCTCTGATTTGCTGTCACTGCAAATATGAGAAGGATGTTGTTTTCCACCAGCTTGTCTACAAGTTGCCCTAATGTCGGGTACTCCTAAACACGTGGGGGGAAAATGTATAGAATGTTTAATTCAGGAGCAAATGGTAAATGCATTCATTATCAACCTTTTACTGACAGTCTAGAGGCTGCAGGCCTCACCTTACCAAGTGGCCTGCCATGGAATACTCATTGTTGCTGTCCAGGTGGCACTGCCCGTCGTTAGGGATGACAATCCCTGCCATTTTGCTGTCCATCCCAAAGTGCGAGTCGTCATCGCTCACAAACACCAACAAGCGCATGGAATCGTTCCTCCAGCCAATCTTGTCCTGGGAGAGATGTTCTGTATGAGGCCATATACGCATCCTGTAAAAAGTCCAGCAATGATGAACAAAATGTAACCTGCCTTACCCCACACACTGCTGCCTGCATGATGGCATCAAACCCACACTCTGGATTGTCGTTGTTTGCTGAGACGCGCTGCCTGGAAATTATATCGTTGAATTTATCTGTGCTGCTCGTTAAAGAAAGGATGTGTCGATATCCAAATGTGGGTAGACAAACATGCTCTACACTCCTGCAGAACAAAACCAAAGCATACCAAATATGACTCAATAAGTTACATCATTAAACAAGAGTTTGCTCAAAACCTTACCAAGCATTGGGCAGGAATTTTAAAAGATTGTGTATTAAGAGCAGTTACCTACAGGGGTTGGCCAGATGCTCTGGAGTTACTTTAATGAATGGCATAACTGGCTTCTCCACAAATGACCCAAATCCCAGTCTAAATTTACTTGTAAGACTAGCCATTTCTCTGGACAGAGTGGACCCCAGATCTCTAATCCTCTGCAGATCATCAAACATTGAAGCAGATAGGTCCATGAGGTAATACAAATCCACTGGGTGGTCTTCTGGTTGTTGGACTTTTATTTGGAAAGACACTTGGGTTCCTGGTTAGAAAAAGGAATGATACAAAAAAAGGTTGTTTTTTGAACATATATGTAGGGCAATAGAGTTTTCAAGAATGTCAATGAAGTTGTGGGGATGGTTTTCGTCCAAAGGTCCTGGACCTTTATTAGTACATTAACTCATGTACTTCAGTGATTAGCACTGTCGCCTCACAGCTCCAGAGATCCCTAATTTTGTCCAATTTTTCTCTGGGTACTCCAGTTTCCTCCATTTCTGCATTCCAAAGACAGGCAGTACGTCAATTGGTATCTCTAAAGTGTCCCAGTGTGAATGACTAACAGGGGTGTGACCAGCAGGGGTGTTATCAGACCCAGATTACTTGCTGTGCCCCACTAAAATCACAGAAGTAAAAAGTCAATTTTATCTTGGATGGTTGAGCACATAGTTATATGTTTTGGCTAGTCAATTATAACTGTATAACCTACCAGAAAAACATTAGAGCTCTAAGGCAAAGGCAATCATTAAACTTGCAAATGTATCAGTTACATTAACATAAAGAAAATGAATGCAATTAATAAAAATTCTTAAGTGTTATATTGTTCTTCATCTCCCATCCATGGCAAAGTAACGCATACTTTAGTGTTAAATCACTTCATCTATTCAGTGAATAATGACCTTATGTTTTATGTACAGTTGTGCACCTATGACTGATTGACAAGCAGAAGGGTGCAGCTGTGCCCCTCTAAATTCCGTGTATGCCCCAGTACAACAAATAGTTCAGAAATGCAACTGGTGACCCACTGTATTCAATGGTGGTCCAGAGACCAGACAAAATGGGAGGGATGCAGGAGGTAAAAAACTAAGCTAGATGCAATATGCAACTAAGATCCACTTTGATGACCCCTAATAGGAGCAGCCAGGGAGTCCATGAAATCATTGTTGGCACTTCCAGCACAAAAAAAATCCCCACAAACTGGATGACAACTAATGACAAAAAATTACGCTTTATACATTCATTTCCCTGTCCCATGAACCTAAAACCAATCCTGAAAGGTGAACTAAAGAGAACAGCTAACAGAAGAAAACCTCTGGAGAGAATCTGCATTAAAAGAGTGACTCCGGTTTCTTAATGTTTTATTTCCTTATTCTTATCAAACATTATAGGGAAAAGCATTGATTATTTATGTAGGCAAAGAAAGACTGCACAGGGTGGTAAATGCAGGCGTACCAGTAATTGTTACCCATTTAAAAAACATGACAAACAGACCTCTGAATTGGGAAACCCAAGAGAAGACTTAGATAAAAGGACTGGGACTCAATCTCAGGACATTTTGGAAGCCTTACCTGTCTAGATCAGTGCTGATATTATGGTGTATCCTTACCTGGCCTAAGTTTCAAAGCCATCTTCTGTGGCGCTATGTAGGACACATTGAAGCGACTTTCCTTCTTCCCTAAAGGCTCATCTGCCAGAAGTGTCATAGTGTTCACTGGGAATTCAATGAACTCGCTTGGGCATCCATTTTGAAGAAGCTCCTCCTGGGTGCCGCACCGTTCGCTGACAACCAAGGAATCTGTAAAATTCTGACAAAAAGGTAACATGTTCAGATTAGATCTGTTTTCTTGTTTACAGCATATTGTAACCTGTTACCTAAGCAATTTCTGATTACATTTAATATACAGCAGGATATATAGGTCTAACCTAGTCTCTGTTAGCTCAACGCTCAATTGGTATTAAGGGGCCAAAAAAAAAAAAACACCACTGAATGGCTGATATACAGTGGTGCTTGAAAGTTTGTGAACTCTTTATAATTTTCTATATTTCTGCATTAATCTGACCTAAAACATCATAGGATTTTCAAGTCCTAAAAGTAGATAAAGAGAACCCAGTTAAACAAATGAGACAAAAATGGTAATTTATTTATTGAGGAAAATGATCCAATATTACATATTGGTGAGTGGCAAAAGTATGTGAACCTCTAGGATTAGCAATTAATTTGACAGTGAAATTAGAGTCAGGTGTTTTCAATCAATGGGATGACAATCAGGTGTGAGTGGGCACCCTGTTTTATTTAAAGAGCAGGGATCTATCAAAGTCTGCTCTTCACAACACACGTTTATGGATGTGTATCATGGCACAAACAAAGGAGATTTCTGAGGACCTGCCTCAGAAAATGAGTTGTTGATGCTCATCAGCCTGGAAAAGGTTACAAAACCATCTCTAAAGTGTTTGTACTCCACCAATCCACAGTCAGACAGATTGTGTACAAATGGAGGAAATTCAAGACCATTGTTACCCTCCCCAGGAGTGTTCGACCCACAAAGATTACTCTAAGAGCAAGGCGTGTAATAGTTGGCGAGGTCACAAAGGACCCCAGGGTAACTTCTAAGCAACTGAAGGTCTCTTTCACATTGGCTAATGTTAATGTTCATGAGTCCACCATCAGAAGAACACTGAACAACAATTGTGTGCATGGCTCGGTTGAAAGAAGAAAGCCACTGCTCTCCAAAAAGAACATTGGTGCTTGTCTGCAGTTTGCTAAAGATCAAATGTACAAGGCTACTGGAAGAATTTTTTGCGGATGGATGAGACCAAATTTGAACTTTCTGGTTTTAAATAATTCATTATGTTTGGAGAATGGAAAACACTGCGTTCCAGCATAAGAACCTTATCCCATCTGTGAAACATGGTGGTGGTAGTATCATGGTTTGGGTCTGTTTTGCTGCATCTGAGCCAGGACGGCTTGCCATCATTGATGGAACAATAAATTCTGAATTATTTCAGAAAATGTCAGGACATCTGTCCATGAACTGAATCTCAAGAGAAGGTGGGTCATGCAGCAAGACCCTAAGCACACAAGTCGTTCTACCAAAGAATGGTTAAAGAAGAATAAAGTTAATGTTTTGGAATGGCCAAATCAAAGTCCTGACTTTAATCCAATTTAAATGTTGTGGAAGGACCTGAAGTGAGCAGTTAATGTGAGGAAACCCACCAACATCCCAGAGCTGAAGCTGTTCTGTACGGAGGAATGGACTAAAATTCCTCCAAGCCAGTGTGCAGGACTGATCAACAGTTACACGGAAGGTTAATTGCAGTTATTGCTGCACAGGGGGGTCACACCAGATACTGAAAGCAAACTTTTGCCACTCAATATGTAATATTGGATCATTTCCCTCAATAAAAAAATGACCAAGGATAATATGTTTGTCTCATTTGTTTAACTGGGTTCTCTTTATCTACTTTTAAGACTTGTGTGAAAATCTGATGATGTTTTAGGTCATATTTATGCAGAAATATCGAAAATTCTAAAGGGTTCACAAACTTTCAAGCACCACTGTAAGGCAGGCTGGATTCATGCTTTCATGTACATCAAATTTTGACCCGTTATGTAATAGCCCATCTGCTTCAAGGTTCATTGTGTCTTGAATTCAGAGAATTCATACCATGCTTGTAATGAGTCGTTATTTGTGTACCTAATGACATGACATGACATTTTAATTAATAACATGTGCATCGTTAAAAAATTAATAATAATTTATTTCGACATATGTTTATATCATAAAAACAGGCAATAGAACCAATGTTATTTTTATTTAATATTAATTCAGTAAATTGCCATTTTCCTGAGCTTAATAGAGTGACAACAACTAACAGTTTTTACATTGCAGTGAACTAATGCGTAAAATTGATGCAGTGCTAAAAATAGAAGTATTGATTTTATGCCTCAAATAAAAACATATTTAAGATAGTTCAATGTGAAATCTAACCAGAATTTTCATTTCATTTTCATTGTTCTTAATTTACCCTCATCCCTGTTATTAATGAAAAAAACAACAGAAAGCTTTGATCTTTTACCTTGAGTCACAGAAATTTAATTAGTTTAACTACTTTCTTACACAGAAATGTCTTAAAAGTTTTAAAACTTTTAAAATCAAATTCTTGCATATTTGATACAAGGCGACAAACCAGAACTTTTTAACCCCTTACAATTCAGATCATGTAGTAGGAATAAACTATTTATGTTTAAATATATATGTAAATATTATTAAAATGTTATATAAGTACATTAGCTTCCTTGCCATGTGCTTCATCAGATTCATAGCTATTCCAGGTTTAGCATGCTAATTGTCATCCCTGTTTTCATTTACCTCGTTTTTTTTGTAAAAGCATTGACACTACTGAATGGTAAGCAGGACTGGGACATGGAAAGAACCTTTGTAAGGCAAGAGGAGATTGTTCATTGTTTCAGACGGCCTTTAGCATCGCATTTATTTAAAAAAAAAAAAACCTGTCAAGTAGAACCTAAACCTAAAAGAACATAATCCTAAAATCCTCAAAATTATACCACACTCAAACAGTTTTTTGGCTACATAAAGCATATCTCAAATAAATTAAATGAAATTAATTAAAATCATATATTTTTCCAGATCAACTGGCGGAAAATGCTCAGTTCTGGAAAAAAAAATGGAATGATCAACAGTTAGTTCTTTGTTGCTTTTCCTCAGGTACTGTATTTATTATTTGAGCTACTGAATTACTTGAGGCATGGCCTTCACTACTGAAACACAATTTGAATATATGCTATGAAGTATAAAAGCTGGGTAAACATCCTCAAAGTGTGGTGATCCCATAATTTTTGCCAGGGTTAGTACTTGAAATGCTGCCATTATGTATATGAGATGCAGTTCTTTACTGGTGACAGTAAGGTGAGTGAAAAAAGCATCTACATCAGTGTTTATTGATTGACTCTATGATATTTACTGAAGAGCTCCAAACCATTCATACTCTTTCACTGCCAATCCCGGTAAACACTGAGTACAGATGTAAGCAGGCGTCAGTCCACTTCAGGACTGGCAGGGGTGGCTGTTACAGCTCTGGGGGATAATCTTGAATATGAATATGACACCTGACATGATTGTAAAGCACTGCCGGGACTCAAACTTGGGTTACTGTGGTGGTGGGCTGGCATTTTAGACTGCTGAGCCACTCAAGCACCATGTATGATTAATGAAATGTGTACAGTATAAAATCTTGCTGTGCTGTTTTTGCTGCTTTATATTTCTATTTGTCAGAACATTTAAACTGAGACGTATTTCAGAATGTTTTAAGGCACTTAACTTAAATGATGACAGCACAAACTCCTTTAAAAACCAGTTGAACCCAGCGAATGTCAACCCGAATGTAAGCAATGTCATTCATTCATTCATTTTCATCTATTTCATATAATTTCATACACAGCAAAACATAACAACTCCACACAGAGTTTGGGTCGGGAGTTAAACCAAGAATCTATTTCAGGCATTTATTGTTGTTTTTCTTTTTTTTTCACTCTAGTTTACTCCAGTTTCATCTGCACATTCCCTTCCAACTGAGACTCTCATATCACATGGCAGCTACCAGGCTGCCACATGTAGTGAGCTACCACCTGTTTTTGAGCTATAGCTTATGCAGAGTCACAGACCAGATTAATGTAATTGATAGAGGGCTGCCCAGTTTTGTAAACATGAGCTTACAGAGATTGGCTTGAGGCAGGAATGCCATCCTTCTCAGCCGGAAAGCAACGAGTTTTGTCTGGTTAAGGTTGGTAATGGCATTGTCTGAATTTGAACCCATGATCTCCCAGTGATAGCATAACACACTTTTCTGTTGTGTACACATTACACTTTTGACCACTAGTGCCACTTTATATCAAAATAAAAAACGAACTGGTAGATTATTATTAAAGGTTACTCAAGGTGGCTACTGTAAAACTGTTAATTTCCCTAAAACTCAAAAAAGAATGTTTCTGCATAAATATGACCTAAAACATCATCCGATTTTCACACAAGTCCTAAAAGTAGATCAAGAGAACCCAGTTAAAGAAATGAGAAAAATATATTATACTTGGTGATTGATTTATTGAGGAAAATGATGCACTATTGCATATTATTGAGGAGAGTGGTCTCAGGAGTGGTCGACCAACAAAGATCACTCAAAGAGCAAGGCATGTAATAGTTGGCGAGGTCACAAAATACGACAGGGTAACTTCAAAGCAACTGAAGGCCTCTCTCACATTGGCTAATGTTAATGTTCATGAGTCCACCATCAGAAGAACACTGAACAACAATGGTGTGCATGGCAGGGTTGTTAGGAGAAAGCCACTGCTCTCCAAAAAGAACATTGCTGCTCGTCTGCAGTTTGCTAAAGATCACGTGGACAAGCCAGAAGGCTATTGGAAGAATGTTTTGTGGACAGATGAGACTAAAATAGAACTTTCTGGTTTAAAAGAATAGCGTTATGTTTGGAGAAAGGAAAACATAGCATTCCAGCATAAGAACCTTATCGCATCTGTGAAACATGGTGGTGGTAGTATCATGGTTTGGGTCTGTTTTACTGCATCTGGGCAGGACGGCTTGCCATCATTGATGGAAGAATGAATTCTGAATGATATCAGAGAATTCAAAAGGAAAATGTCAGGACATCTGCCCATGAACTGAATCTCAATAGAAGGTGGGTCATACAGCAAGACAACGACCCTAAGCACACAAGTCGTCGTACCAAAGAATGGTTAAAGAAGAACAATCAAAATGTTGTGGAAGGACCTGACATGAGCAGTTAATGCCATAGTTGAAGCTGTTCTGTATGGAGGAATGGGCTAAAATTCCTCCAAGCCAGTGTGCAGGACTGATCAACAGTCACAGGAAACGTTTAGTTGTAGTTATTGCTGCACAGGGGCATCACACCAGATACTGAAAGCAAAGGTTCACATACTTTTGCCAGTCAATATGTAATATTGGATCATTTCCCTCAATAAATAAATGACCAAGTGTAATATTTTTGTCTCATTTGTTTAACTGGGTTCTCTTTATCTACTTTTAGGGCTAGTGTGAAAATCTGATGATGTATTTGATCATATTCATGCAGAAATATAGAAAATCCTAAAGAGTTCACAAACTTTCAAACACCACTATAGATGATAAATGTATATGAGTTGCCAATGATCATGCACATTAACATGTGACACTACTGCCATAAAGGAGGGAACTTCACATACAGTGCCTATAGAATATCATCATCATCAACATCATTTGAAATAACTTTTTATGATTTTGTCTTACAGCTTAAATCAAAATCATTTCCAGATTTATTTACACACTTTGCCTTTCAATATTCAAGTAATGAGGGAAAAAAAGCAACATTTCTGAAAAATAATAAAAAACGTCAAACTAGAATAATAGAGTTATTTGGTAAAGCCACCTTTTGCTTTAATTACAGCCATCATTCTCTTTGGATATGTCTCTAACGACTATGCATGGCTAGATTATTATATATTTGTCAAGTCTTCCATGCAAAATTGTTCAGTGAACTGCTCTCTTCAAGTCCATTCACAGACATCAGATTTAGGTCAGAATTCTGACTTAAGACATTCACATTCTTATCTTCAAGCCTCTATTTTGTTTTTTGGCGTGTTTAGGATCATATTTGTGCTGAACCACCTTCCTATCTTTAACAATTTAGCCGAGAGAGGGATGCAGGTCTTCCACAAGAATTTGGGTGTACATGGCAGCATCCATTTCCCAGTCCAGTCCATTTCCCACCCATTATCCAGTCCTTGCTGAAAAAAACACCCCCATGTTATGGAATATTTCAGGTGATTTGGTGTTTTTGGGTTTTGCCAAACACAGTGTTCAGATTTTAGTCCAAAATGTATAATCTTGGTCTCATCTGACCATACAACCTTTTGACACATAGCATCAGAAGTGCAAACAAGTCTGCAAACAAGTGTGGCCCATTTCAGAACAGACTTTGTGTGACGCTTGTGAGATTGTTGTCACATGCACAGACTGACCAACCTCAGCCATAAAAACGTATTTCTTTCAAAGTTGCAGTTGGTCTCATGATAGTTTCTGCAACAAATATCCTCCGGAATGTCTCATCAAGTTTGGAGGACATGGTGTTAGTGGTGCCATACAATTTTCACTTCTGTAGAAGGGGATAGTTAAAACCTAGGAAATCTTCTTGAGTCCTTCTGCTAACCTAAGTTCTTTTGAAAGCATATTTCCAACCATCGTCATTTATTTATACCGTGCATTACTAGTAGTAGAATCCTTAAGGAATAGCAGGTTTTTTTCTGAAGCGATTAAAACCAGATGTCAGGTGGGGCCAGTTAGCCTGATGTGTGATCTGGGAGGTGATTGGATGTACCTGGGCATGTTTATAATGGTTAATCTAAAGGGACTGTTTTCTAATTACATGTTTATGTTTTTAAAATGTTATTTTCGTGTTGGTGTGGAGGGTTATAGTGTGTAAATACAGCTGTAAAAAGGTGGAAATAAATAATTTTAATATTCATAGTGTAATTTATGTGTGTTTTTGATTTTGACAGGGTATGATGATTTTCTACAGGCACTGTACCTTGCTTGCACCAGTACTGGTTTGGTTATTACTGGTATACAGTATATTGGTAGTGCTATTCAGAAGAATTTGTAGTTAAAAAGAAAAAAGTGGGACATGCCTGGACACATGTCAGGCAAATGTTGGATAAGATAAATAGAAAAATGACTTTCTTCTTGGGTAAATGAAAGCAGCTTGTATAGTACATTCCAGAATAGGACTTGGCCAAGATTGTATGAGGATAAGAACACATCCAAGACGTTACTGTACAGAATCCATCCTAGAGCAGGGTTGCACACCTCCGCTCCTTGGAGGGACAGAGTGCACCACAATTTAGTGGTTTTCCTGCTATAACACATCTTTTAAACCCAGTAATTAACTGATTAGTTGAATAAACTGCCTTCCAGCAGGACAATTACCATACTGACTCTCCAGAACTGGAGCTGTGAATCCCTCCTCAGAATACAGTGGGGCAAAAAAGTATTTAGTCAGCCACTGATTGTGCAAGTTCTCTTACTTAGAAAGATGAGACAGATCTGCAATTTTCGTCATAGCTACACTTCAACTATGACAGACAAAATAAAATAAAAAATCTAGGAAATCACATTGTAGGATTTTTAAAGAATTTAATTGTAAATTATGGTGGAAACTAAGTATTTGGTCACCCACAAACAAGCAAGATTTCTGGCTCTCACAGACCTGTAACTTCTTCTTTAAGAAGCTCTTCTGTCCTCCACTCATTACCTGTATTAATGGCACCTGTTTGACCTCATTATCTGTGTAAAAGACACCTGTCCACAGCCACAAACAATCAGACTCCCTACGCAACCATGGCCAAGACCAAAGAGCTGTCGAAAGACACCAGGAAGAAAATTGTAGACCTGCACCAGGTTGGGAAGAGTGAATCTACAATTGGCAAGCAGGTTGGTGTGAATAAATCAACTGTGGGAGCAATTGTAAGAAAATGGAAGACATACAAGACCATTTATAGTCTCCCTCCCTCGATCTGGGGCCCCACGCAAAAGATCTCTCATCCCGTGGAGTCAAAATGATCATGAGAACAGTGAGCAACAATCCCAGAAACTACATGGAGGGAAAAAAAAAAAAACTGATGAATGACCTGCAGAGAGCTGGGACCAAAGTAACAAAGGCTACCATCAGTAACACACTACGCCGAGAGGGGACTCAGATTTCTGCAGTGCCCAGGCGTTGCCCCCCCCACTGCTTAAGTCAGAAACATGTCCAGGCCCATCTGAAGTTTGCCAGAGAGCATATGGATGATCCAGAAGAGGATTGGGAGAATTATCATGTGGTCAGATGAAAACCAAATTTTAATTTTTTTTTATTAAATAGAACTTTTTGGTAAAAACTCAATTGAAGAAAAAGAATGCAGAGTTGCATCCCAAGAACACCATACCTACTGTGAAGCATAGGGGTGGAAACATCATGCTTTGGGGCTATTTTTCTGCAAAGGGGACAGGACGACTGATCCGTGTTAAGGGAAGAATGAACGGGGCCATGTATCGTGAGACTTTAAGCCAAAACCTCCTTCCATCAGTGAGAGCATTGAAGATGGAACGTGGCTGTGTCTTCCAGCATGACAATGATCCCAAACATACCACTCTGGCAACGAAGGAGTGGCTTGGAAAAAAGCATTTCAAGGTCCTGGAGTGGCCTAGCCAGTCTCCAGACCTCAACCCCATAGAAAATTTGTGGAGGGAGTTGAAAGTCAGTGTTGCCCCAAAACATCACTGCTCTGCATGGAGGAATGGGCCAAAATACCAGATTTGTTATTGACCAAATACTTATTTTCCACCATAATTTACAATTAAATTATTTTAAAAATCCTTCAATGTGACTTCCTGGATTTTTTTTCTCATTTTGTCTGTCATAGTTGAAGTGTACCTATGATGAAAATTACAGACCTCTCTCATCATTCTATGTAGGGGAACTTGCACAATCAGTGGCTGACTAAATAATTTGCCCCACTGTACATATAGTCCATTTTATATAAATTGGGGAGCTCATACCTGTAGAGTGCACCAGGCACACTGCGGCCCCAGCTGCACACACTCGCCACACGTCCTCGCGCCTCCTGACAAACAGCTGCCTGAAACACGAGAGTGGAAGAAACTTAGTGGTGTGACAGTGCGGTTCACCTCTGTCACGAAACTCCACTTTCTCACCGTACTGCACAAGTTTCAATCTACACAACAACCCTTAGTGCTGAACAGCAGAGCTTAGTGTGTTAGTGTACAGTATGGAATGAACACATACAGTAGGTGTACGCTAGAAACAGAAAAACACTGCTACCTCAGTACTTTGAATTGAATTCATCACTGAAAGTTTTAGTTCCATACTGTGTAAACCTTGCCAAAACATCCACTTAGTATCACTGACAGTAAGAATGGTGAACAATGAAACATGTATGAATATTACTAACTGTAAAGTTAATCAAATTTAAATAGTTCTGCAGTGCCTTACCTTGGACCGTGCTAAGCCAGTAGTGAAGAAAAAGACTCAGTAAAACAATCCCCATTAGTCCTCAAGGTTGCTGTATAGGAGAGAAAACAGGAGAGTTCATAACTATTTGTGATTGGAATGAGCAGGCTAGGTGAAGCCAGCAGGCTGAGTGTGCACTGATTATGAGGCTGAAACACAGAGGTTGTTCAGCCTCACCTGAAGAGAAGTGAGAAGTGGGCAGGCTCTTACCTGTATAAGTGTAAAGCACACTTCCGCTCAGGTGAGAGAGAGAGAGAGAGCGAGAGAACGAGAGAGAGAGAGCGAGAGAGAGAGAGAGAGAGAGAGAGAGAGAGAGAGATACGAAGTGCAAAAGAAAGAAAACAACTCCACACTAATCATGTTTTTAAAAACAATTCATTTCTATCTAAAAGAGTAAGAAACTTTACAGCACGCATTCAGTCCTACCTTTCATCTACTGTACATGCACAGTAGAGAAAAGGTAGCACAGTTTGGCATTCCAAAAAAAAACAGCAACATTAGCCTGTTTTAGGACATTCTTTCTAGAAATATTAGTTGAAGAAATCATGTCTTATCAGGTAAGCAGACAGGGTCCTAGACAAAACATGGTAGAATATATTTATTTTAAAGATATGGGACACTTAGACTACCGAAAAGTATCTGTAGCCACTAACAGGTTAAAAACAAGAATGCAAATCAGGTTTCCTTTTGTATATTACAATAAAAAACATTTTACTTTAGATATTATAATATAATTATATTCCATTTTAGATTACCATGTACAGAGGTGTAAAAAAGTGTTTGCTCCCGTTCCTGATTTCTTATTTTTTTGCATGTTTGTCACACGTAAGTGTTTCGGAACATCAAACCAACTTAAATATTAGTCAAAGACAACACAAGAAAACACAAAATGCACTTTTTAAATGAAGGTGTTTATTATTAAGGGAGAAAAAATCCAAACCTACATGGCCCTGTGTGAAAAAGTGATTGCCCCCCTTGTTAAAACAAGCTCGCTAAACCTAATAACTGGTTGGGCCAACCTTAGCAGCAACAACTGCAACCAAGCGTTTGCAATAACTTGCAATGAGTCTTTTGCAGTGTTATGGAGGAATTTTGGCCACTCATCTTTGCAGAATTGTTGTAATTCAGCCACATTGGAGGTTTTCGAGCATGAACGGCCTTTTTAAGGTCATGCCACAGCATCTCAGTAGGATTCAGGTCAGGACTTTGACTAGGCCACTCCAAAGTCTTCATTTTGTTTTTCTTCAGCCATTCAGAGGTGGACTTGCTGGTGTGATTTGGATCATTGTCCTGCTGCAGAGCCCAAGTTCGTTTCAGCTTGAGATCACAAACAGATGGCCGGACATTCTCCTTCAGGATTTTTTGGTAGACAGCAGAATTCATAGTGCTTTTTATCACAGCAAGTCTTCCACGTCCTGAAGCAGCAAAACAGCCCCAGACCATCACACTACCACCACCATATTTTACTGCTGGTATAATTTTCTTTTTCTGAAATGCTGTGTTACGCCAGATGTAATGACACACACCTTCCAAAGAGTTCAAATTTTGTCTTGTCAGTCCACAGAATGTTTTCCCAAAAGTCTTGGGAATCATGAAGATGTGTTCTTGAAAAATTGAGACGAGCTTTAATGTTCCTTTTGCTCAGCAGTGGTTTTCGTCTTGGAATTCTGCCATGCAGACCATTTTTGCCCAGTCTCTTTCTTATGACGGAGGCATGAACACTGGCCTTAACTGAGACAAATGACGCCTGCAGTTCTTTGGATGTTGTTGTGGGGTCTTTTGTGACCTCTTGGATGAGTCGTCGCTGCACTCTTGCGGTAGTTTTGATCGGCAGGCCACTCCTGGGAAGGTTCACCACTGTTCCTGGCTCTCACTGTGGTTCGCTGGAGTCCCAAAGCTTTAGAAATGGCTTACAACCCTTTCCAGACTGATAGATGTCAATTACTTTCTTTCTGAATTGTTCCAGAATTTCTTTGAATCTCGGCATGCTGTGTAGCTTTTAAGGATCTTTTGGCATACTTCACTTTGTCAGGCATGACCTATTTAAGTGATGTCCTGATTGAGAACAAGTGTGGCAATAATCAGGCCTGGGTGTTGCTACAGGAAAGTGTGATATACCATAGTTAATTTATGTTTTAACAAGTGGGGCAATAACTTTTTCACACAGGGCCATGTAGGTTTGGATTTTTTTTCTCCCTTAATAATAAACACCTTCATTTAAAAACTGCATTTTGTGTTTACTTGTGTTGTCTTTGACTAATATTTCAATTGGTTTGATGTTCCGTAACACTTAAGTGTGACAAATATGCAAAAAAAAAAAGAAATCAGGAAGGGGGCAAACACTTTTTCACACCACTGTACATATGCACATATATACATTTTATTCTGCATTTTATTTTATTATTACATTTCACCTTAGATATACAGTAACAGGAACGCTGGCTGCTATAACAGTCTGCAAATAACAAATGGGTTTTACTATTGCCCATGTAAAATTACAAAGCATGTATTTTTTTTTCATGGAAAAAAAAAATTATATATATATATATACTTGCACAATCAGTGACTGACTAAATACTTTTTTACCCCACTGTATATATATATAGTTTCAAAGCTGTATATCGCAATATAAAGTGTTTAAACCAAAGTTGACTTGTAGACTGATAAAAATAACTTGCAACATAGTGGTTATTATTATTATTATTATTATTATTATTAGTAGTAGTAGTAGTAGTAGTAGTAGTTTAAATACTTATATTAAAAATGTTATATTTAACCAATACAGTAAGAGCAAATTAATATTATTATAGTAATATTATATTACTGTTCTTCTTCTTCTTATTATTATTGAGGTTGTTGTTATTACTTCTGTTTCTGTCATTACTCATTACTCATACTAATTTATCACATTTCCATTATAAATACTCACCTAATAAGTTATTGTTCTTATATCAGTCCCCATGAAAAAAGACTCTATCTATACAGCATTTGACATTTGACAATCACTGTGATAGACTCAAAAACAGTTCACTGTAGGAATGTTCCTGTTAGTGGGAATCCGACATGCATTTTCACTTCTTTAATGGTGACATTAAACTGTCTGCTGTCCTTTGCATCCCATGACATTAAAGAACAACCCAAAAATATTTCCCCCAAATGAGGAATGAGGCAATCTGTATTAAAAACATAATTGCCTTTCAGCAAATAAATAATGTTATTATACCACCATCTTTATCACTGCAGTTCATTTGTATTACTGGGGGATTATTTTGTATTATATAGTTAATTTGTATTATTATTGTATTTTCAATATAAACTCTGACAGATTTTATATAGAGAATTTACACTCACTTTACACACTTCATTAGGTACACTTGTTCAACTGCTCAGTAACACAAAAAAATCTAATTGGCCAAAGATGTGGCAGAAACTCAATGCATTTATGTATGTAGATATAGTCAAGAAGACCTGCTGAAGTTCAAACCGAGCATTAGAGTGGGAAAGAAAGGTGATTAAAGTGATTTTCAATGTGGAAAAGTTGTTGGTGCTAGACAGGCTGGTCTGGGTATTTCAGAAACTGCTGACCTACTGGGATTTCCATGCACAGCCATCTCTGAGGTTTACAGAGAATGGTCTGCAAAAGAGAATCTATCCAGTGAGCAGCAGTTCTCTGGACAAAATTGCCTTGTTGATGCCAGAGGTCAGAGGAGAATGGCCAGACTGGTTCGAGCTGATAGAAAGGCAATAGTAATTCAGTTAACCACTTGTCGCATCTCTGAACGCACAACAAGTCAAACCTTGAAGAAGATGGGCTACAGCAGCACAAGACCACTTCTGTCAGGTAAGAACAGTAACTGAGGTTACAATTCACACTGGCCCACCAAAACTGGACAATAGAAGGGTGGAAAAATGTTGTCTGATCTGACAAGTCTCGATTTCAGATACAACATTCAGATGGTAGGCGTAAACAAGATGAAAGCATGGACCAATCCTGTCTTGTAGCAACAGTTCAGGCTGCTCATATTGGTGGAATGGTGTGGGGGTATTTTCTTGGCACACTTCGGACCCCCTAATACCAATTCAACATCGTTTAAACACAAGTATTGTTGCTGATCATGTCCATCCCTTTATGTCCACAATGTAACCATCTTCTATGCACCATGTCACAAAGCTCATATCATCTCAAACTGGTTTCTTGAACATGACAGTGAGTTCACTGTACTCAGAAGGCCTCCAAAGTCACCAGATCTCAAATCCAATAGAGCACCTTTGACAAATCTGCAGCAGCAATGCTCTATCATGCCATCATGTCAATATGGACCAAAATCTCTGAGGAATGTTTCCAGCATCTTGAATCTATGATATAAAAATTAAGGTGGTCCAACCTGGTACTAGCAAGATGTACATAATAAAGTTGTTGGTAAGTGTAGATTATAGGAATTGATATGTAAAGGCTGCCATGTGTGTTTAACACATACAGGTTCAGCTATAGGCACTGAAAACAAAGTTGAATTGCAACTGTTAGAGCTTCTGCACACAAAAAGCCCAGCTGATCCCCAGACAATAACTTTCATGCATCATACCTATCTCAAGACTCATCAGTATGAGCAATTAATATCTTTGAACTTTTTATGTCTCTAATTTAATGCATACAAGTTTGGGCATCCATGGTTGAATTACATGTGTTGTTGAATTTTCAATAAGACAAGACGTTAATGCAAACTCTTTGGACACATTTCTAGACGATCCACAGATATCAGAAATGAACTGACCTGTTAACTGTTAATTTGCAAAACATATGTCATATTTAAGATTATATCCTGTAGATATTATGTTAATTTCTTTTCGTTTAAAATTCAGCAAAACATTTAACCTTTTTTGCGTAAGCCTTTATCAATAATAAGCCCAGTAGTGTCAGTACAGTCCAACTGTTCTGTTGTAGGTCATTGTGTTGCGTTCAAATTGTATTCTGATGTTATACAAACACACAGCACCAATGAACTATGGTATGAATATTGTCATATTAACCTACTACTAGTCAACACTATCACAACACAACACGATCATAAAACTGCTGCTTTCTGTGAACAGAATTAGGGGCATTCCATTCTCTGTGGATGCAAACAGGTGTGTGACTATGAGCCACGCCTGACCTGGGCAGCCGTGAGTCAGCGTGCTTCGCTGAAGCTATTAGACTCACAGACGATTAAAGATAAAACCATGTTAATGTTTAACGTGGCGAGCCTCTGGAAAAATACGAGCAGGTCATTGTTGTCATATTTCAGCAGAATGACAGAAACTGTAATGATTAACGCTAGAAGGGGAAAACCACACCAGGTGAAAAGGTCAAACCCGGACACCTGGCATTTTATAAACAGTATATGAGCACTTATGTTTTTTGTCTTTCATTGTGTGTGAAAGTGACAGAGATTGTGGGTCTGAGAGCAAAATGGGAGCAAAGGGTGCCCTTATTTACCCCTCCACTATTACAAAGTGAGCAACACTTTTTCAGTATTAACACTAATACTGGTCTAAAATGCAAGATCTGAGTCATATGTGATTTTTGGACATTGTTTAGTTGATCCACTGATATATTTCATGACATGGCCGCACACCATGTTGGCATAACTACACAACATTTGACATTTTGGATAAATCGCTTGGGCAGAGGCAGTTCAGTTACCGTAAGAATGCCAGTTTTGAATCAGTGTACGTTTTGGAATTTTCCCAAACTTTGATATTGGTGTTAAGCCAAGAATGGAAATAACTGCATTAAGACATCCTTAATCACAACACATGCATAGAAAGAACGACTCAGAGACGGGTTACTTCCTCCAGGCTGCAGACTATTAACCCAGATGTCTGACGTGTCAGGACATGGATCATCACTCCTCAGCTCTCCTGTCATCACATCTCATCCCATCACCAGTTTAATTTGTTAACTCCTTACAAAATAACCAAATCATGACGCCACACTATTTGGATTATAACAGCTACCCAGCAGAGGCAGAACTTCATTCAGATTGATCAGACATTGGACCATTATATGGAACATTACACTTTAAAATCAACAAAGGTCATAATAAAGCCATTATATTTATCTGGTTGTTCATACAAAATGAGTAACACAATGTGCCTGTCCTTTGTGTTGTAGGTATCCAGTGTTCTGTTGAGAAACCACCTACCTCCAGGAGCTTCTTCGGCTCTCATAGTGTCCACGCTGCAAAACCCAAATCGGCATCCGGGGCAAGGAGTGTGTGTTTGTCCAGCAGTTTGTGTTGGAGTAACACTAAACTTGGAGTATCAGAGCAGTTTTATGGAGCATGAAGCCTGCTCTCACAATCTCCCCCTACTCACAGGCCTGTGCACACACACACACACACACACACACACACTCATACACACAATTCCCAGCTTTGAATGACAGCGACAACTGCATATCTACACTCACTCACACATTCAAAAGCTGCTTTCATTAGAAAGAGAGCGAGGGAGGTTGTTGGAATGACAGACCAAGTATATGTGTGTGTATGTGTGTGTGTGTGTGTGTGTGTGTGTGCTTCTAAGTCCGTGTCTGTGCTTAGTTAACACTTTGGCTAGTGGTTGAAGCTGTCTGTCTTAAAGCGGAACTGATTCTAATGGAACGTAGTCGTCAGGTGCTTTTTTAGACCAATGTCTAGTCATTCATATCTAAAGGGAATTTGTGTGTTTATGAAGATGTAGGGGGGCGGTTTCAGTTTGTGGGCTGTCTGAGAAGAGCTGAACTGATTTCTTCACCGGAAATGAGTGCCAGTGCACGTCAGAGCAACGCCAGTGGATGATGAACAGGAAAGGACAGGGAGACAGTTAAGGAGGAAGCAGGGGACAGAGAGAAAGGAAAAGTGAAGAGTAAGTACAGAATTAGATCACAGACAGTACTGTGATTGTCTAACATTACACCTACACACTTAACCACATGCTCACGTAATCACATACCCTATAAAAAAAAAGTATGTAGGTGGTTAGCTGTGCCACTTTCAGGTTGAGAAAGTTTCAGGTTGAAGGTTTGGAAATACATTAAACACCACCAGAACTGTGGGTTTCAGACCCAGCATGACGTGAAATGAATTTAATTTCTATTCACCTATTATTACTGTAATTACACTACATTCCTAGTGTTAATATGGTGTTGAAAATAAAGAAGTGGATGGCAGAGTAGTATGGTCCTGCAATGTGTGAGTTTCAATGATGCTCTTCATTCATCCCCCACACATACAGAAATACAGAAATAAATCCCTCATAACCCTCCCACAGGGAAATATATCATGTGTCCTTCAGCTGTGAGGGTTTACCGCAAAAGGGGGTGCAATGTAACATGTACCTGCAGACTGAAGAGGTGTAAAAGGTAGACTTATATGGAATAAAACATTTTGAACAAAGAAGCCAATATAATTCACTCTAATTATTGGGTTTTTTTTCTGGAGAACCACAGTTTGAACCAATTTTCAAGAATGGTCTATAAAGTAATAATAACCTGAGATCATATAGTGTGCATAATATAATATAATTTTGCCTTAATTCTTTGTGGTACATTTACATTTACAGCATTTAGCAGACGCCCTTATTCAGGGGCGACTTACAGTTGTTACAGTCTTACAGTCCAAGCAATTGTGGGTTAAGGGTCTTGCTCAAGGACCCAACAGTGGCAGCTTGGCAGAGGTGGGATTTGAACCCTGAACCTTCTGGTCTATAGTCCAGTACCTTACCCGCTAGGCTACCACTGTACAACAAGGTACTGGAATCATTCTCCAGAGATTTTCTATATTGACATGACAGCAGCACGCAGTTGCAGCAGTTTTAGCAGTTTTAGCAGTCGTCAGCACATTCAGCTACCATTAAATCTCAAGTTAAACCATTCTCTATGAGTATATATGGCTGGAAGCCTGGTGGCACACATGGCTGATAGTCCCAGTTTGATTGCTCGGTCTCTGTGTGAATTTGCATGTCCTCCTCATGTCTATATGGGTTTTCTCCTGGTACTTTAGATTCCTCTGTGGATCTAAAGTGGATCTAAAGTGTGTGTGTGTGTGTGTATGCAAGTGCCCTGGGATGGACTGGTGCCCTGTGTAGGGTTGGGTCCTGATTTGCACCCTGTGCTGCCGGTTAGGCCCTGGCTACAAGTGACCGTGAAATGAATGAATGATTCTTTGTGTCTATACATTACATAACTTAAGTATAAATACAATTAAATGAAATATGTTGGATTTAGTGTAGTAGTGACTGGCATTGTCTCGGACGGCACGGTGGCTCGGTGGGTAGCACCGTCACCTCACAGAAAGAAGGTCCTGCGTTTGATCCCAGGTGGAATGGTCTGGATCCCTTTCTGTGTGGAGTCTGCATGTCCTTTGGGTTTACTCCAGGTACTCCAGCTTCCTCCCACAGTCCAAAGACATGCACTAGGTTAATTGCTTACAATAAACTGACCTGATCTGAGTGTATGTATGACTAGCTTCGAAATAACCTTGTGTATCAATATAACCTTCTGTCTGCTGACAAACTGGCATTGCCCAAACTAACAGAGCTGGAGATTCTGAAGTTTCTAACACAGACACTGTAAGAAGTGCATGAAAGTTTGTGAACCCTTTAGAATTGTCTATATTTCTGCATAAATATGACCTAAAACATCATCAGATTTTCACACAAGTCCTAAAGGTAGATAAAGAGAACCCAGTTAAACAAATGAGACAAAATATTATGCTTATTTATTGAGTAAAATTATCCAATATTACATATTAGTGAGTGGCAAAAGTATGTGAACCTCTAGGATGAGCAGTTAATTTGAAGGTGAAATTAGAGTCAGGTGTTTTCAAGCAATGGGATGGCAATCAGCTGTGAGTGGCACCCTGTTTTATTTAAAGAACAGGGACCAATCAAATTCTGCTCTTCACAACACGTTTATGGAAGTGTATCATGACACAAACAAAGGAGGTTTCTGAGGACCTCAGAAAAAGAGTTGTTGATGCTCATCAGCCTGGAAAAGGTTACATAACCATCTCTAAAGAGTTTGTACTCCACCAATCCACAGTCAGACAGATTGTGTACAAATGGAGAAAATTTCTGACAGTAGTTACCCTCCCCAGGAGTGGTCGACCAACAAAGATCACTTCAAGAGCAAGGCGTGTAATAGTTGGTGTGGTCAGAAAGAACCCCAGGATAGCTTCTAAGCAACTGAAGGCCTCTCTCACATTGGCTAATGTTAATGTTCATGAGTCCACCATCAGAAGAACACTGAACAACAATGGTGTGCATGGTAGGGTTGCAAGGAGAAAGGCACTGCTCTCCAAAAAGAACCACGTTGACAACCTAGAAGGCTATTGGAAGAATGTTTTGTGGATGGACGAGACCAAAATCGACCAAAAAAAATTGGTCTAAAAGAAAAGCGTTATGTTTGGTGAAAGGAAAACACTGCCTTCCAGCATAAGAACCTTATCCCATCTGTGAAACATGGTGGTGGTAGTATCATGGTTTGGGCCTGTTTTGCTGCATCTTGGCCAGGGCAGCTTACCATCATTGAGGGAACAATGAATTCTGAATTATATCAGAGAATTCTAAAGGAAAATGTCAGGACATCTGTCCAGGAACTGAATCTCAACAGAAGGTGGGTTATGCAGCAAGACAACAACCCTAAGCACACAAGTCGTTCTACCAAAGAATGGTTAAAGAAGAATAAAGTTAATGTTTTGGAATGGCCAAGTCAAAGTCCTGACCTTAATCCAATCGAAAAGTTGTGGAAGGACCTGAAGCGAGCAGTTAATGTGAGGAAACCCACCAACATCTCCTAGTTGAAGCTGTTCTGTACGAAGGAATGGGCTAAAATTCCTCCAAACCAGTGTGCAGGACTGAACAAGAGCTACAGGAAACGATTAGTTGCAGTTACTGCTGCAAAGGGGGCCACACCAGAAAAGGAAAGCAGAGGTTCACATACTTTTGCCACTCACTAATATGTAATATTGGATCATTTTTCTCAATAAGTAAATGACCAAGTATAATATTTTTGTCTCATTTGTTTAACTGGGTTCTCTTTATCTACTTTTAAGACTTGTGTGAAAATCTGATGATGTTTTAGGTCATATTTATGCAGAAATATAGAAAATTCTAAAGGGTTCACAAATCTTCAAGCACCACTGTATATCTAGAGCCAATCCCAAATTGAGCAAGCCTAGGGCAACAGTGTCAAGGAAAAACTCCCTAAACATTAACCTTGGGAGCGTCAAGACTCAAAAATTGACCCAGATGTATCCTTTTTGGGTGGCTTAGATGATAAATGTAAGAATTCATTTATCTAATGAATCATTTATATAATCTAATTTATCTAGTCAAATAATTCTGTAGTAACAGATCAAAAAACAGAAACTAAGTAAATATTAACAAATATGCATATCAGCATTATTTAGTCACTTTAGTATCTTGGGGGAAAGTCCTTGACGGCACGTTGTTCCCAGCCAACCGAAGGACACCATGCCCATCCTACACTAACTGGGGAGGGTGCTGATGCTACACAGACCTCATCACAGCTACACGTGGACCCTCCCAGTCAGACTGCTACTTAGAACACCAGCCATTCATTTGCTTTGGGCTAAACAACCACACCTGAGCCCCAAAAGCGAGCAGCTCACTCCTGCAGGGAGTATCATACATTCACTTCTACTCACTTCCTGTTACCGCTTCTGGATGAGCTAGTGCACAGCAGCCATAAGCATCCAAAAGTCAATTCCAAACACCAGCTCCACAGGAGTGGAAAACATTAACTAGGCTGGTGTGAACCTGGTGGACTTCTGCATTGCCGATTGCCAAGCCAACAGAACCAATGGCAAATGCCTGTCTCAGTCTCACTGGTGTTGGCTTGTCATTATAGTGAGCTGGATTTAAAGTGTTCACTTGAAGTTGTCCACCGACCCATTGCTATGCGGTGATGCAATGTGGTCCTGGCCTTCTGGATCCAGATGCCTTGGGCTATTTGGTAAAGTAGTCCAAGGACATACAGTTTCTCCAAATGGTTCTTGTAAATGGACCACAATGCTGCAGATGAAAACACTTCCTGGGCTGTAACTTAAACCACGGATGGCAGAAAACATTATGCCTAAATGAGGCAGGGTCTCCAGTGTATGCACCAATAAATAAACCAAGTAGACAATATTCCCAGTTTTAGGAATGTTCACAAGCACTCTTTCCATAAGTCGTTGGAATGCGGCTGGCGCAGTAGAAATTCTGAAGGGCATAACAGTAAACTGTTAGTGAGAAAAGCTCCCAATTATGAGATATGCATGAAATGCAAAATAAGACTTTATAAAATAACCAAAATAAAGCCAGCATGTCGTACCTGCAATGCATGCTGGGGGCTGCTGAATACGCCACATCCACCCTACATTGACTGGGAGTGCCTGCCAACAGTACACAAAATAGTGAATTGATTTTGGATCTGTCCCATATGGACAGAAGACCAATACTGGTTTGCATTTACTTGTTGTTGGCAGCCTGGTGGTGCAGTATGGTCACCTCACAGCTCCCATGTCCTTGAGAGTTTACTCCGGTTGCTCTGGTTTACTCCCAAAGATATGCGAGTTAGGTTAATTGGAGAGACTAAAGTGCCCTTAAGTGCCTGTGTGAGTGTGTGAGTGTATGTGCTCTATGACGAATTGGCACCACGTCTAGGATTGTTCCTGCCTTGCACACCGTGCCAGCTTTCCTGTATAACTGAACAGGATTAAGCGGAAAACAAAATGGTAAGAGCTTACTTATCTTGGTCAGCATATTGGTTGTCATGGCCACTCTTCGTTAGCAGAATGGATTGAATCGTGTGTCTCCCTAAACCAGTTTCAATCACCAGGATACTCTCTATAATGGGACTGCTAAATTCTCCATTATTCAGATGTGCCCATCTTGCCAGGGACCCTTAAGTGAGGCTGTTGCAATTTGCCCTAGCCTCCTTACCTCCTTTTAAACACCCAGATATGTCAACGTCTTTCTGTCTGTGGGCTTTCCATCTGTGGATCCTAGTGCTCTTTTATGCTCAATTCCATGACAATTGTCATGTTTGCTAGCCCTGAACTGCTTTTCACACGACACACAGAGTTCTCAGTCTGCTGGAAGATATAGACTGAAATCCATGTCCAATCAAAAGACATGCTAAGTGAGAATGCTGCACTTTGTAATCCCTCTCTCACTGTGGTGGCTGATGGCAGTACTAATCCTGCCCAACAGCTGAACTCTGAGGATACAGTTCATGGCTTTGGATTTGATGGGAGTTTCAGTGAGAGTGACATTCGAAAAACGGGGATTGCTTTGGTGTGGATGGAGATGGCCGGGGGTCTGAGAGGGTCCTTAATAGGGGTGGACATCAAACTGCAGAACTGCTTTGTCCCATTCAGATAATAGTTTATTTCGCATCAAACAGTTCTAGGGACTAATTTGGGAGGAACATACGAAAAATGGTTTGCGTTGACACTGCCTGTAGGAACGCTGTGACCCTGAGGAGACGTAAGCCACATGAATTTGGATTATACATCTCATAACAACTCAGGTTGTGTTGTACCTCCTCCATCATATATAGGGTCAGTAAAGCCTAAACATCACTGTTGTTCCATTTGTCTGTGTCTTTTATCCATGTTTGTGCAAAGATCTGTTGTTCACAAATCTACCGGTGTAAAAATATATTTAAAAATGATGGTTGCCCAAAACAAATGTGTCTGGGCCAATCACTCAGGATTCCTATGCACAGAAAAAAGTACCTACCTTGAAGTAGGAGCTAAAATGTGCCCAATTGTTCCCAGTTCCTGTGGTATGAACACATGACCAAAAGCTCACAGTTTTAAAACTATGAAAAGGTTTCTCTGGTGTGAAAGCTTAATGTTACACACACTGATATGTCTGTTATGTGGTGTACTCATATGGTTCATTGTGGCAAAGAGAGGGAGCTTACTACCTCTGGTAGCCTAGTACATCATAAACAAGCTACTGAGTCTTGCATATCTCTACATGCTTAATTGCAAACTACTACTGTCTCTGTTTTTAAGGTTATTGACCAGAGCACATGCTCTACTTGCATTGCAGAGGAGGGCACAGTGGCAGATAGGATGTGTCTCACTGCCTCCATAACACAGTTAGGACCTGTCCAGATTGTATGGCCATGAATAGTGTGCCCCTTGAGCAGAGCGTTCTTTATATAATGGTATTAGACACAATGTGGTACATAAACTGGGTGCTAAATGTCAAAAATGCCCATAAAATCCTGAGCTTCATTGACCCCATAGGAATTAAGTTCCAGTTGTGCCATAAATAAACAAGTACCACACTAAACTCTCTGAGTAAAGCCGAAAGGTAACTCACGGTGTTAAAACCAAAACATACAAACAATGGGGAACATAAAACTTTGAGCATGTTACAACACACATGGTACTGGCCAGAAATGGAGAAACATGTGAAAGAATATACATCTAAATGTGGTAGAAGGAACTCACTGAGTACAGACAGAAGTGCAACCTGGACAGGATGGGATGTCAGTGCATTGCAGGGCCTGGTAGGGGTTGCTCTTACAGCACTCAGGGAAGATCTATCGCAATGGCCAGTCTTACCTGTTTGACGTTCAACTCACCTGGAGAGTAGCATGATCACAGCTTAGCGAACTGCTGCATCGCCTTCCGAGCACCCAAGTTGGAAACAACTAGGGCCTGTAATTAACCTGTCTATAAGAGGATGCAAGTGTATTGGAGATGCACAGTGAGAGAGGTTGGATAAGGAGGCAAAAAAATTCTCCATGGATCACAGTTGGAAATTTGCAGAAGACTGGGCCCACCAAGTGTGCCAATTTATAATGAGATGCAACCTCCATGCTAACAAACTGGAAAGCGTGCTAAAAAAAGCACATTTCTTTCATTTCACCACAAATTTAAGTGCTTTAAATTGACCAGCCTTGTTGTATGGGTTAGAGACAGTGGCACTGACAAAGAGACAGGAAGCAGAGCTGGAGGTGGCAGAACTTAAGATGTTGAGGTTCTCTTTAGGAGTGTCTAGGGTGGACAGGATTAGGAATGAGATCATCAGAGGGTAGAAGGGACAGCACAGTTTTTTGGAAAAATGGGAGACAAAATTTGAGAAGGGAAGACTGAGATGGTTTTTGACATGTGCGAAGGAGGGCATCGTGGATATATTGGTAGGAGGATGTTTTTGGAGATGCCAGCTGCCAGGCAAGAGACGGAGAGAAGACCAAAAGAGGAGTTATTTTGGTGTGTGGGTGAATCGAAGATAGGCAAAGGGATTGGGGGTGAGAATTAGAGGACGTGGAGGACACAATGGTGAGGTGGAAAACGTTTAAACTTGCTGTGGCGACCCCTGATAAAGGGAGAAGCCGAAAGAAGAAGAAGAAGAAGAAGAAGGAGAAGAAATTGACAAGACGTTCTTGGACCTTGAATGGAACCAGGTTCTAAGGTAAAATGGCTCAAAATAAGCCTTTTTGGAAAGACACACTCAAAAAGAAGTATGGTACTTAATAGCGAGAACCTAAACCTCGCTATTAAGTACAGTGGAGGGATTGTGTTGGTCTGACTGTGTTTTCTCCAAAGGTCCGGGGAACCTTGTAAGGATACTGCTCATTATGAACTAAAGTGGTGCTTTGAAGTTTGTGAACCCTTTAGAATTTTCTATATTTCTGCAGAAATATGATCTAAAACATCATCAGATTTTCACACAAGTCCTAAAAGTAGATCAAGAGAACCCTGTTAAACAAATGAGACAAAAACATTATACTTGTTCATTTATTTATTTAGGAAAATGATCCAATATTACATATTAGTGAATGACAAAAATAAGTGAACGTTTGCTTTCAGTATCTGTACCCCCTGTGCAGCAATAACTGCAACTAAACGTTTCCTGTAACTGTTGATCAGTCCTGCACACCGGCTTGGAGGAATTTTAGCCCATTCCTCTGTACAGAACAGCTTCAACTCTGGGATGTTGGGGGGTTTCCTCACATTAACTGCTCGCTTCAGGTCCTTCCACAACATTTTGATTGGATTAAGGTCAGGACTTTACCATTACAAAACATTAACCTTATTCTTTTTTAACCATTCTTTGGTAGAACGACTTCTGTGCTTAGGGTTGTTGTCTTGCTGCATGACCCACCTTCTGTTGAGATTCAGTTTATGGACAGATGACATTTTCCTTTAGAATTCTCTGATATAACTCAGAATTCATTGTTCCATCAATGATGGCAAGCCGTCCTGGCCCAGATGCAGCAAAACAGGCCCAAACCATGATACTACCATCACCATGTTTCACAGAATGGATAAGGTTCTTATGCTGAAATGCAGTGTTTTCCATTTCATTAGCCAATGAGAGAGAAGACTTCAGTTGCTTAGAGGTTACCCTGGGGTCCTTTGTGACCTCGCCAACTGTTACACGCCTTGGTCTTGGAGTGATCTTTGTTGGTCGACCACTCCTGGGGAGGGTAACAATGGTCTTGAACTTCCTCCATTTGTACACAATGGAGAAATAATTTGCTCAGTACTCGTTGTTTTCGGTTCTCGGCAAAGCCTTCTGGAATGAATTAACTACGAGAGCATCACTGTAAATTGTTGGGCGATTTTTGAGATGTCTTTGGAGAGATGGAAGCACGTACAGCACACTTGGTCTCAAGCCACCTCCTGAAGCGGTTTGAACAAATGGGATACAAATGCATTTTGGATGCACTTATGCTCGCATTTTGATGTGGTTTAGCCATGTACAATCCTGACCCATGCAACAACCTAGTATACAAGAGGTTATCAAAAAATGAGTAATTGTGCCAAATGCTAACACATGCCGGCATTTCTGAACCAGGAAATTAATAAGACACTTGAGGATAGCCCCTTTATGCACACATGCTCATATATACACACACATGGTGCCTGCGAGTCTCTGGCATCAGCTCTCCCTAAGCCTTTGGCTTTGTAGATAAACCCCAGCAGGCTGCTATTACAAAGGCGGCATCAGCAGAGCCATGTTCAGCTGAAGAGGCGAGAATCCACTCACTGGAGACACTATACTTCACTTTGAGCACTCCTTAAAAACAAACACTGCTGATCATATCTTGACTAGGTCCTTGCTGCAGGGCTCCCGAGGGTCAACAGTCGTTCCTTTTATTTGAATGAATGTTTCACGCTCTCTGAGACATGACAAAAGAAGACGGAGGAGCTCCATCTACTGGTAGATGCTATTTCTCACAATTATTATGAGCTTTCTTGTGGTTAGGAACTATTCTTAGAGGAAGAAACACTCGAATGAGGCACGCGCAGCAGTAAGCGCTCGTGGCCATATGCTCTAAGAGGATGAAGTGGGTGAGAGGATGACAGCAGCTGTGATTGATTAATGAACCCCCACCAGCCATGCTTTTTCTCATTCACTCACACACACCTCCCCCAACATGTAAACCATACTCTTACACACTGGCATGATTAGGATTTTTCTTGCTCTAGCACATTCCTGTGTTGTCATACCATACGCAGAATTTCTGTGTGGTTTTCATATACACTACATGGTCAAAAGTATGGGACACCTAAACATCACATCTATCCTAATTTCAAATGGCATGCAATATAGGGAGTGAAACAACCTCTAGTAGATTTTGGAATAGGACTGCATGCATTTGCTTCCATTCACCCCCTTGACCGTTACTCTTGTTAGACACTTACTGTGGCAATAACGCTAAAGATTTGGATGTGGTTCACAGCAAAGCAGACAAGTTCTTTCAAACCAGGCTCTGCAAACCATTACATTATGGAGCACTGTCATGCTGAAACACGAAAGGGCCTTTCCCAAGCCGTTGCCAATGTTGAAAACACACAATTCTCTACAATGATATGCTGTGCTAAGGAGTAGAATTAAACATTCCCTTCACTCCAGCCTAATGAGTGAAAAACAGCCTCAGACCATTAACAAATCTCAAAACTAACAGACCTCAACAAACTTTACAATAGGCACAATATCATGGACATATTCAGTGGTCTTATGTGATGGTTTCACGTTCTTTCTACTGTTTGATTAGGTCTCCCACACTTTGAGTCATCATTCCAGAGAATGCATTTCTGGTGCTGCAATGTCCAGATTTCATGTGCTTTATACTACTCCAGCTGTGCTTGGCATGGTGCATGTGGTGATCCTAGGCTAATGTGCAGCTGCTTGGTTATGGTAATACAATATGTGACGCTGATGCTATGATGCTGCTCACCCCTACAGGATGAAAATTGAATGTGACTTCAAAGGACTTTTTTTTTTTTTAGCATACTATGCATTTTATATACGCTCCAAAGATCTTGTGTGCGGATGGGGGAAACTTTCAGTAGGGCAACCATCACTGCAGCACTCCACCAATCTGGGCTTTACGACAGAGTGACCAGGCAGAAGCCTCTGCTTAGTAAAAGACACAATAGCCTTCCGAGAGTTGGCAAAAAACACCTACAGAATCATGAAGGCCAGATTGGTGGAGTGCTGCTGTGATGGTTGACCTTCTGGAAGTTTCTCAAATCTGCAAACAGGACCATTGGAGCTCATAGCAGTTGACTCCGAAAACGAATCGCGAGTCAAAAGATGGGGCTCACGCAATGGCAACAAGCCAGGCTTACGAGAGCAAAAGAGAAACGCTGAGAATAACACAGCACTTACACATAGTGAACAGGAAGCAAAGGGAGTGCAAGCTGACAAATACCCAGCTTTAAATCAGTAAATGCTTCGAGAAACAAAATGGAATGATGTCACTCAGCGGGAATGAACACTCCGAGAAACAAAAGGAAAGCCCTGATAAAGATGCTGCGGCTGAAACACAGCGAACAGGAAACAGAGCAACACCCAATTGCTAGGATAAACTCACGAGTACAGAGTATAATCAATGAATGCTTAGAGGATAGGAACTGAGGAGGGCGATGGAACTAACGTCGCCAAACAGATCGAAGCGTGACAAAGTAAACAGCCAGTTGAACCGGAATCTGACCCTAACAAGCCCGATTACCTCAGACCTTGTGATCTTACTTCAGAACTTCTCTACAAAGAAGTATGGGTATCATCTCTCCATAGCTACCTTATGCTGTTTTCTCCCCTCATATTTTCTGTGCCACCACTGCCCTCCAGTGTTGGGCTGCGGAACTGCGCACCTCCTAATACATTCTCCACCGATTACTTCATTTCTTCTCCAGGTCTGTGGTTCCCCAATCCCGTCTCTGAGCTCTACAGGCAGTTCTTGGTTTTTGCCTAATATAGACATGTGTGTGTCTGTCCAAATCATGTCGAACCAACTGAATTTACCACAGGTGGAATCCAAATTTGGTGTAGAGACATCTCAAAGATGATCATAAGAAATGGGAGGCCCCCCAGAGCAAAATTTCAAGGGTCATAACAAAGAGTCTGAATAGTTATGTCCATACAAAATTTTAGTTTTTCCTTTTTAATAAATGTGCAAAAAATCTCAAATTCAGTTTTTACTTATGGGGTGTTGAGTGCAGAATGATGAAGGACAAATTGAATTTTGTTTTATTTTAGCCAAGGTCTCAACAAGAAATGTGGAAAAAAAGTGAAAGGGTATGAAGACTTTCCAAAGGCATTGCATATGATGTGAATCTCTGTGCTCCACTGGATTGAGATCTGATGACCATTTGAGTACAATGAACTCATTGTCATGTTTAACCAGTTTGAGCCTAGTTACATGGTGCGTTATCTTGCTGGAAGTAGCCATCAGAAGATCGGTACAATGTGGTCTTAAAGGGATAAATATGGTCAGCAACAATACTCAGGTGTGCGATGGTGTTTAAATTATGCTCAATTGGTATTAACAGGCCCACAATGTATAAAAATATCCCCCACACCATTACAACACCATCCATGCTTTCATGTTGTTTACTCCAAATTCTGACTCTACCATCTGAACCAATCTTCTATTGTCCAATTTTGGTGCAAACTGTAGCCTCAGTTGCCTGTTCTTAGCTGACAGGAGTGGCAGCTATTGTGGTCTTCTGCTGCTCTAGTTCATCAGCTTCAAGGTTCAACGTGTTGTGCATTCACAATGAAATGAGTGGTTAGTGTTGCCTTTCTATCAGCTCAAATCAGTCTGGTCATTGTCCTCTGACTTCTGGCATCTACAGTGCATTTTTGGCCAGAAAACTGCCACTTACTGAATATTTTCTCTTTTTCTGAGTATTTTCAGTAAACCCTAGAGATCTCAGTATATCTGCAGTTTCTGAAATACTCAGACCAGCCATTCTATGTGCAAAATTACTTAAATCACATCTTCCCCATTCTGATGCTCGGTTTGAACTTCAGCAGACCACCATGACCAGGACTACCTGCCTAAATGCACTGAGTTTTTGCCATGTGATTGGCTGATTAGATATTTGTGTTAACATGCAGGTGAACAGGCATACCTGATCAAGTGGCCAGTAAGTGTATACATTTACATTTGAATTTATTCATTTATTAGACGCTCTTATCCAGGGCACCATACAGTTGACACAATTCTAAAATAAAAAAAGCAATTGTGGATTAACTGCCTTGTTCAAAGGCCCAAGAGTGGTGGCTTGGCAATGCTCGGGCCTGAACCTCGTTTCATGTCCAGTTCTTTGACTGCTGCACCAAAAGTTGTTGTGGCTCCTGTTTGCTGTTGCACCTAGACGATCCCAATTCCAGTAGAGCTTAAACGTGAGAAATGGATCTCCTGAAATTTTAAAAAGTGCCCTTTAGTATCAGTGAGCCCTTCACCATGCTGCCAGTATGAGTGTAACGATACATTGTGACATGATGCATCATGATGCAAAATGCTAGGATGTGGAGTTGGATGA
>JAJAGP010002291.1:0-21736 GCA_025084515.1 Ancistrus triradiatus | reverse complement strand
AAATGTAACATCTAAGAGCTTATTATTTGATTGGATCAGAAAGTGTGTGTCCCTTTTTCCACAAACACAACTTGGTTTGCTCTTATAACAGTCCTAGCACTTACAGTCTCATTCACAATTATTGGCACCCCTGGTAAAAACGAGCAAAAATGGTGTTAGAAAAAAATTAGCTCACTCTCATTCTTAATAATTCAGAAAAATCCAACCGTTAACTGACATTTTTGTGTGTATATATATATATATATATATATATATATATATATATATATATGTATATGTATATGAGGTGACAAAGAGGTAAGATTCCCTCAGTTATTCTTCAACATGGAAATGACAAGCAAACACACAATTCAAATAGGAAGGTCAGAATAAGAATAAGTCTAGTCTACACCTGCCAAAAAAGTAACAATGATTCATCACTGACTCTTGCAGCAGGACAGTTATCCAAAACATATGTCCAGATCAACATAAATGGTTTACTAAGCACAAAATCAAGTTTCTGCCATGGCCATCTCAGTCCCCTAATCTAAACCCCATAGAAATCCTGTGGGCGAGTTCAAGGGGAGCGTGCACTAGAGAGGACCTCGCACCCTGCAGGATCTGGAGAGATCCTGTAAAAAGGAATGCTCTCAAATTCCCTGCTCTGTATTCTCCAATCTTATGAGATGTTATAGGAGAAGACTACATACTGTTTAATAGACAAGGAAAGTTGTAAAACGTATTAAATGTCGGGGTACCAATAACTGTGGCACATGGTTTTGTTTATAAAAAAATCTCAGACTAAATTTAGTTCAATGAAAGATTATTTTCTTGTTCTTTGTTTTCTCCAAAAGTAGAATTTCCTTTCAATCCTTTGACTTATGTTTACCAGGGGTGCCAACTGATGTGGAGGGTGACTGTATATGCTCCACTGAAAAGAATCAAATTCTAAAGTCATTGCTCCTAAGTTTCTGATTGACAGCTGCAGCTTTTGATATTGCCATGAATTAGAGGGGATTCAATAAAATTGCAGAAAGAAATAAAAGCTAGGTTCATTCCCAATGATTGATTTACATATTAAAAAGATCTCATTTTTAATCTTGCTCTGTACAACTCACTTTCTAGCTAAAGAAACATTGCACTTCTGCCTCTCAGTACAAGAAATCTCTACATACTGTGTTCAACAAAAAAGGAAAAGAACTGCCATAGAAAAGCGCCATAATCTGCTATCGAAAAAACCCCCCAACTTACTAATGCCATCTGTCTCCCTAATGTCATCTCAAAACCCTCCCCCATGTCTATAATCCATCGTTCCTAGCCCCCACCCATTAAACCCTGCACAAATGTTCATAGCCCTTTCCCTCCCCTCCACCCACATTACCCACCCACCGACCTACCCACGTAACAACAGCTTTACCTAAAACTACCACATCAAGTTTGACTGAAAAGGCGAGAAGACTTCGATCAAGTGTGTTCAGAGGAAAGCACAATCTGTCTCTTCTGCGACACACTTCACATGATCAGCTTTCGGAAAACAGCCTACAGAAAGCATGTGAAATGTCCGTGTTGACAGACAGGAGAGAAGACCAATAGCTGTCAAGCATTTTATCATTTGTTCTACACCCCGCTCTACAGTATTTACAAGGCAAATTTCATTTACTACAGACAAGGAAAGCAAAGTGCGGAAGACAAAGCAAAACGAAACCTCCTCATTGCTACGACCACAGCATTTTCTTCCTCATGTGTATCTGTGTGTGGGATAAACGATCAGTAAAAACACACTAAAAACCATACTAAAAAGTCCTCTCATGCATCTAAAGGTACTAGCACACTGCGGATTTGAGTCCTGTGTTCACAGACTGTGTCTGTGCCAAAGTCCTTGGTAAAAAATAAGCGTTTGTCTTTGTCTCGTTTCCTTTCGTTAGCAAAATAAAAACTCTGCTTCTCTCCTGTGTCTGCTGTCTGTGATGAGTTGCATTGATTTGGTTGTAGAAGACCTGGTTGTCGCACCTGTCACAGGCCACCGAGGTTGTTTGAGTGTGGTTGATTAAACCATGTTTTTGTTTTTGTTTTCGAACCTGTGCAAAAGTTTCCTGTGAGTTTTTCCTTTGAAGGAAAGCAAGGCCTGTAGTTGTAGCAGCCCTCCTCTGACTCCAGCTCCATCTCCTTACCTGGAAAAGGGCAGACTTCATTTAGTGAAGCGACTACAGGCAGAAAAGTGTTTTGGTGTAACCAATAACCCAATTTATGAAGCCGTTTTATTTCAGCATACAGCGTGGCCCAAAAGAAGCTGTGAGACCAGCAGTGAAAATGTTTCTATGGTGCCTTTTTCTCTCAATTTAATACAATATTTTTCATTACAAATAACAATTGAGTGAAAAGTAAAAATAATACCATACATCATTTTTGGAATCTACTGTATTAGTATTTGGTATGTTCCCCCTTTTGCTGAACACTCAAGCTGCCATGGACTCCACAAATTTGGGCCAAATCTGATGATCCATGTTATCCCAGCATGATTTCACAATATTCCAGAGAGAATCTTGTGATGTTACGGAATGCTTCACACAAACATCATGAAGTCATGATGATGTAATGCTTTAGTAGTGCGTAACATTCCTGTTCTACCTTCATTACTACACGGATTAATATATTGCTCCTTCATGAAGGCATGCATGAGATAATCTCACTTTATGCACAGTCATGATGAGTCAAGGTGTATTACGTGTATGATTTAATGATTACTCACTCACAAAGTAGTGCATGAATTAATGCTATTTCGTGTACACTTACAGTAAAGTGTCACATTTTTTGTAATGAAAAACATTTTACTATATTAAAGAAAAATACAAAACAGCAGCATATCACTAGTGACCTCAGATGTTAGTGTCCCAATGTTTATACATGTGGTTTATACTGCTTTGACTACAGTACTGTGCAAAGTCTTAGGCCACCATTAGATTTGTTGTTTTAGTAATGGTATAATGACCATATATAACATATTGCCAATTACTGGATCCAAAAAATTTAAATTTGGATTCATCACTCCACTGATCTTCAGTCCAAGCCTTTTCACCCTGTTCCCCCTTGGAAAAAGTGGTTTCTTGGCATTCTGATCAAGCTGCCAGATGCTGCTATTTCTCAAGTGTAAGGGGAGGTCACACTAAATACTCACCACTGGAGCCCATAGAAGCTGTTTTTCTGATTACAAAAAAAACCTATACTGCATACAAATTAACTTTATTTTCTGGTAGTATTCCAATAAGACTGAGAAATAATTACATATGCTCATTATTAGTGATAGACTGATTAATCTGTAGGGGAATTAATCAGGCCGATTAATGCCATTTTGTAATAATCGGCATCGGCTGAGATTTACACTTAATATTGGTGGACTCATGAACATTAACATTAGCCAATGTGAGAGAGGCCTTCAGTTGCTTAGAAGTTACCATGGGGGTCCTTTGTGACCTCAGCAACAATTACATGCCTTGCTCTTGGGGTGATCTCCTGGGGAGGGTAACGATGGTCTTGAAATATCCAAAATAGTGAGGAAATCGCAGAGAAATGTTGTTAATGTTGCATTATTACTCATAGCTCATAAACTGGGACTAGTGAGGGAGGGGCTAATTATAAGAACACAAAGATGAAAACTTTGTTTCCAGAATTGCAACTTACTGCTTTTAACTGGAACTGGGATAATAAACAAAAAGATGCTCTTATGTGCACTACTCTTAACATTGTTTATTTACAAATTGTAATTTTTGTCCCAGAAAGAATGTGTTATCCGGTAATAAATGTTGTAGTTAAGAGCAATAATGGACAGTGCATGTATAGCTGAAATAAAAGTTAATTTAAGTTCAGCAATTTGTTGGCTCATTTATTGTTATTAGTTTTATCAGCTGCAAAAAAAAAAAGAAAAAAAAAGGGATTATACTGAGATTATACATTGGCCTTTGGTCAACCTGCAATCTAAATAGTGGCATCACCATCGGCCATTAAAAAACCCATATGGGTCGACCACTAGTCCTTTATACCACTGCTAAAACTACAAACCAAATGGTCGCCAAAGACTGCTGCACAGTACTGTACATGCTGATTAGGCAACGTTCCCCATTGTTTCCATGTGAACTCTTAGTAGATCACTCACTATATTGACATGCACAGATGCTATCTTTAAATAGGGCTGTGTGTTTTTCGTGTCCTTGCTTTGATTTCAGATTTACCCTTTTATTGCTTGTTCGGTTGGAATGGGTAAGTGGAGGGATCACTGGAGCTCACATCCTGGGCCTGCACATTGGGATCCTAAAAAAGAAAAATAAATCAGTAACAGATTAATAGATGTAAAATTTGGATTTGGTAGGGTATAATATAAAGGAATGCATTATGTGCAATGAAGTATGCATGGTATATGTATGCACAAACAGAGGGCATATGAAAAGGCATGCTAAAGCCTGGAAGACTGCCAGATATCTGAAACAATCCATGATCTAGAGAAAAAAAACCTTTGGACACAATGTGCTGTTGGAAATTGATCCTCTAGGAGAAGGACAAACCTCAGTGGCAATGGCTGCCGGTTGGATATGGGCATACTGAGGAATATATGCTCCTTGCATAGGTGTATTTGCCGGAATAAACTGCGGAAAGAAACAAGTGGTTTATGATGTTACATTGTATAAAAAGCACTAAACTGCTCAGCAAAGCCATACTGAATCCTGGTGCTTGTGCGGCTCTTACAGTTGCAGTCCCGCCTAGAGAGAGATGGCCCATCTGCTGCGTCAAAGGAGCCAACATGGAGGACGGCTGCAGGGACATGGGGTGATCCATAGAGGGCGACAGTACAGCTCCCTAAAGGAGAGAGAGAGAGAGAGAGAGAGAGAGAGAGTCAGATACAGCTGCTTAACTCGGGTGAGAAGAAAGTGAAAGCAGAGAGTGACAGAAGTAGATCAGAGGGTCAGGTAGCAGGATAAGTTTGGGTTAAACCATTTTGCTCAACAACAGCAGACAACAGTTTGGATTTTCCTTTCACGTGAGCTCATGGCTGGGGTCGAGTCCCCCACACAGACACACGTATCTTATTGTATCTGTCACAGGAGGCCTCATTGGTTTGTGTCAAATGGCCATAGCCTCAGCACCCCAACCCCACAGAGCACAGACACCCAGGAATCTTCTAGAAACTATTGATGAAATGGTCAGTGACAAAGGGTTTTTTAATATACACCCCTCAACATTGAAATTACTGCACCAATAAGGAAAGGTGATGGAATTATGGAAATCACGGGATCAACAGACATGATAATAATATGCAAATGATAAAAAAAATGGAAATAAATATTCAAAACGTCTCGATTTAATGGAGGCATCTCACAATCATCCCACACCACTCGATCCGATTTTTGATCTTTGCTTTCAATCTGCCTTTTGTGCCCCTCCCACATGCCACAGATTGGAGCTTAATGCTTGAAAATTTGATCATTTGCAGATCAGAGCAACACCTGCTACTTCCTCGATTTGCATCACCTTCCTTCTAGGTGTTGCAGTTTCAGTGTTGAGGAGTGTAGTTAACTATTAATGGAGTTAGATTTTACTTTTTGGAAAGAAAAATCATAAAAAATACATTTGATAATCATCCCACTATATCTTAAAAGGAAAGTAATTCTGGTCATTTGTGCTGAGTCAGGTCTCTTGGCACCTAACAGCTGCAGTATGATGTATATTAGACATGATCTGGTGTTGACTAAACAGTGTGACAAAGCAAGCTGCACTGGCTGGAGGAAAGCACAACCATGGAAGACAGTTTACTGTATGTGCAGCAGTGCATTAAAAATGCCTTTTTAGTCAAATAAAACGTACGACATGGCTATAGATCAACATGACTGATCTGAAAATGAGCCTTTTAAAGACAGATAAGTGATATTGTAGAAGCTTACTGTTTCAAGCTGAAGTTAACAGTTTTGAATTTCAAAAACCAAACAAATTCGAGCCTCCCTTCAGCATTTCCTGCAATGCCACACCTCTGACACATGCATTTATGCACTCAAACATGAAGGCCAGGCAAGTACAACACATTTTGTATAGAAGATTTTGCCTGATTTTCTGATTGGTTGAACATTGCATGACTCCCCCTGTTTGCTTTGTCTTCTGTTTACAAACTCTAGAGCAGCTATAGAGACCAGGTTTTTAGGGTCACATTTGGGAAATTTATTGTCCCACAATGTGAGGAGAACGTTGACAAATATGATTTTTCATACAGGCCAACATCAATGCAGTCACAACACATTTTTAAAAAATAAGAAACCTAGTAGAAATATGAATTCATCTCAAACTCCAGAGAAAATTACAATCGTTGCCTCTCTAATAAATAGCAACAATACAATTGGATTCCTCAAATTTCTTCTATGTTCGCACCATAGAAACTGGGAAGGACTGCAGTTCTTAGAAAGCTGAGTACAGATACTTTTGTAGCTCTTACGTCATGTTAGGTACTTTTCTCAGTGCATAAGAACCCTGAGTGACTTTTCTGTCAACGAGGAAGTGCGGTTGATCTGGTTGCTAAGTATGAAGCATTGTTTTGAAGACTGTGATTAGTTGTCACCCCTGTCACTTACTCTCATGCTCTCGCACACACACACACAGAAATCCACTCTTAATTATACACACACACACACATCTATATATATATATATATATACACACACACACACACACACACACACACACACAGGGAAGAATGGAGAATGATAGTAGTACTGAGAAAGGGGAGTAGAGTGGAAGGGGAGCAGTAAGGATAGGCGTAAGAGCGAAAACATGGTGAGGTAAGGGGCGGAGAGACGAAGGGGAGAAAAGGGGGCACCACATGAAAGGGAGGGATACAGAGATAATAGAGGGTAAGCGAAGACAAAAAGGCAGGTTAACAGTGTAGTAGGGGAGAAAGATTTAGTAGTAGTGAATGATGGTTGGGAAGAAGGAAGGTGGTGGGACCGTGATTTGGTGATGAAGGAGGGAGGGCGGAGGGGATCTGGTGTGCAGCTGCCGCCTGCGTGAAGGGACAAAGAAGGGTAGGGAGGGGTAGAAAGGAGGGCGGGGTAAGTGAAAAAGAAATAGGGGAGAACCCCCCCCCCCCTCTCTCTCTCTCTTCTGGTATCCTCCCCCCCCACACACCCACACACACAACACACCCACATATATATATATATATATATACATCACCCAAACCCAACACACACACACACACACACACACACACACACACACACACCCACCACACACACACCACACACACACACAAGATATATATATATATATATATATATATATATATATATATAGTATAAACCTTTGAAATACACTAATCATACACGTGTTTATTGGCTTTACTATTCAATTGGGGTGTCTATTAGAGCGCATCTTTAATAATGTCAACCACAAACAATTTTCTTGCACGATCTAATCTAGTGTTTGATTAACTCAGTTATTCACTGATTGTAGAACATTCTTCTGCCTCGTCGTCTTTCTGTATTTTTCTCCACTGCTTAACAGAACTCCTAAGCCTTCTAAAAATCTTCCTCCCTACTCATAAGTTTTTCACCTTAGGTGCTAGGTGGATCTACTCCTAACTTTGGATGGAAAACGCCCACAATTCTAAGATTTCTCTTAGCACTAAGAATCTTTATGAATACAGCCCCTGATCTTCGTGCTAAAAATGGAGAAAAAAAAACCAGACCTTTTTTTCTTTTTTCATCTACTGTGGTTGAAATTTTGGTGCATCTCTACTTATTAAGGTTAATGCTCGAAAGGCGCTGTCCTATCTTTTGTTCTTTTGTCCGGTTAAGGTACCGGGCTATTGACCAGAATGTCCAGGGTTCAAGTCCCAGCACTGCCAAGCTGCCACCGTTGGTAAGGTGTAATGGTACTGCAGTGCAGGGGAATGAGTATGAGAGAAAGAGAAAGGTTTAACAATAGAAGATGGATATAGTTACATATTCTGCACTTACCGGGTGCTGCATAATGTAAGGCTGATGCGTCATCCAGGAAGGACTCTGGACCTGTGAGTGCACCCCCAACACACACACAAAGTTAGATGAGAGCAGGTGCTAAATGAAAGCAAAGCACTCAGCAGGCCAGCCACAATAGACTCAACATTGACACAGCTGCTGCATCCTCCTGATCAGCAAAGTAGCACCAGCTCTAAAACAATGGCTACTGTGCTTATTCATAATCATATTACACATTCACTCACACATAACCTTAATGTCAGCAGCCTGGAGTGAAAAGTACCAGATTATAAACACGAGGATGAACAGATATGGCAGAGAGATAGAGACAGAGACAGAGAGAGGGAACTCAGAACCCTGCTAATACCATATAGACTCTTGAGACAGGCTGGTGTATAAGGGCAACCAAGTTACGCCAAGTTACCTTGTACTGTACCAGAGCATGATTGTCACCCTCTTCACTCTCTGACTAAACGTTCTGAGAGCAAGCATGCTTAAGTCATCACCACACTGTTTTTGTGATGTAGAAAACTTGTGCTTACACAGCACAATGGACTTGTGGTTGTACTTACTGGGGATTTTTTTTTTATTGTTTTGGGGAACTGACACACAGCCCTCTCAAACGCCTTTTTTTTTTTATTGCTTTTGTAATGCAGCAGAGAAATCGGATAAGAAATCCTAAGAATTTGACTCCAGTAATTGGATTACTCTTCGTATGTACAGCAGTTACCCGATTCTGGCTTTTTATATATATATATATATATATTATATATATATATCTCTCTCTCTCTATCTCCTCTCTCTCTCTCTCTCCTCTCTCTGTATCCCTCCCCCTCCTCCATCCCTCCCCCCCCCCCCCCCCCCCCCCACAATATACAATACATACATACATACATACATATATATATCACATATACACATATAACACACACCCACACATAGATACACACACACACACATACATATAATATATGTATATATATATCTATCTATATATATATAACACACACACCACATACATACATATATACACACATACATGTAATCCATACATACATACATGTTACCTACATATATAATTATGTATGTAATATATTATGTGTATATATGTATGTGGTGTTATATAGATATATATATAATATATATATATATATATATATTATATATATATATATATAGTATCTATACACCCTAACATATATACACATACACACACACACACACACACACACACACACACACACACACACACACACACACACACACTATATATATATATCTATGATTATTCAAGTCGCCATGTATACAGCATACTCCGATCTACAAATCAGATTAAGAGAGCTGGATTTTACCTCAGTAATCGGAATAGTCATTGCATGTATACCAGATTATAATCGGTGTTTTCAGTCTGCGCATGTGCACGAGTATTCCCCCATGGTTGCCAGGTCTGCATATTTATAAAAACTTGGCTTTATTTGGCCATTTTGTTCCACTGACTTTAGCTTTTCTTATTGCTGGATCTGGCAACCCTGGAATTAAATGCACCACGGAAAAAAAGGCAGCAAACCGACTATTGAACACTTTGTGGGGTCTCTGAAATGCAGTATATATTAGGGGCTTTCCTCTGGCTGCTAGTGACCAGTATTGTCCCTACATGGCGATGTGCGCACCCCCAGCGCAATCGCACGTGCGTCAGCCCTTTTACCGGCTCTAATCATCTAATACGTGACACCTGTGCTTGAGCCTTTCTATTAATTACTTCCTGAGTCATGTAAACTCAGAGCTTCCCCATTTACTGCATATCTAGATAATTAAATACACATCTGTGGGACTGAGTGATTCACACACAGGCCTAATTTACCTTTGTACTAACGGCATTTTTGTAATTTCTCAACTATATTCTTCTATGTGCTAATGTTTAGTGTTTTTACGTATCGAGCATTGATGTTTCTTTTTGTTATATACATTTAGTTAAATAAGAGATCTTACTGTTACTAGCTTTTCATCATGTCAATGCTTCGGCATTACTCTAACCACTATAATGGTCATGCCAATAAAGGCATTTCAATTCAATTGAATTGATGAATTGAGAGAGTGTGTGTATGAGAGAGAGAGAGACAGCTCATACCGGGTAGGTGGAGACGGGAGAAATGTAGGGGGTCACAGCTGTCTGGGTCATTATCCTGTTACCCATGCTGTAGGGAGGGGCGTAGTACCTGGAGGCAATACCAATTGACATGCTGCAATCAAAGGAGCACTTATATAATCAGTACACAATAATTACAAAATACTTAAACACAGGCATGGATAATATAATTAATATAAAAGGTGAAGTACATGCAAACCGAAATAACCTCTTACTAAAGAAAAAAAGTGAGTGAGAACAGTTTGGTTAGTGACAGGATGGCCATAAATATAATGTAGCTTTGCAGAATTTAAGTGGTTAAGGTTTGCTTATGAGAACCAGACACTGTAGGACACTTATCTACACAGTTAATATGTATGCAGAAATACAAAGAGTAGTAGCAGAAATCCATATACATATATATCTTTGTCTACCCTAGTTCCACTCTGGTTTCTTCTCAAAGACAGAAGTGACAAGATTATACAAAGTCTTCAGTTTTCTGGCAACCCAACTCAATGAATGGCCTTCAGTTCAAAAAACATTTTGTAGAAATTGTTTGAAAACCAAATTTGGAAAGACAATTTGCTTGTTTTATTAAGCACAAAAAGCAGGCTTCTCTTGTTTCTCGAGTACCGTATTTTTCGGACCATAAGGCGCACTTAAAATCCTTTAACTTTCTCAAAAATCGACAGTGCGCCTAAAAATGCGGTGCGCCTAATGTATGAATTAATTCTGGTTGAGCCTTCTGACCTAGAACCGATTGTAGATTGTACAGAACGACGCGCTCATAATCTGTCAAAATTGTAGCACGGTCTTGGTAAGTTACTAAGCTTACCGCCAACCGTAAGTGCGCATCAATCGCGGATACTACGGTATGTGCTTCACATTATTGTACGTTGCAAATTCTCTCAGTGTATTTTTCGAGTGGATTTCAAACACAACGTCTATCAGTCCACGCAGTACAACATGGACATAGAGCAGCTTGTTAAGAATTCAACCATTAACGAATCAATGATACGGAAGTGGAGGAAGCAAGAAGACGCCCTGCGCCAGGTAAAGACCAAACTGAGCTTCAGACGGAACTTAAGAGTTTTGTTTCATTTAATGCGTCTTATAATCCGGTGCGCTTTATGGTCCGAAAAATACGGTAACCATTTAGCATTAATTTCCTTTACACCACTGGACACGTTGCTCAAAACTGAGCTTTGCAATCATGTGTGTAATGTGGGGCCACCTCGGTTTACACCCCAAGGAGCTCTGAGTCCGGAACACACATAAATGGACTCAGTGGACAGAGTGCTGGTTTGCAGTGTGTTTTCATGCACTTAATTATCCGATCATAGTAGGTTCTGTGCAGTTAACTGATTATTCAAGTGGTCATGTATACATCACTCTGATCTAGAAATCAGATTAATCGGATCGGATTGGTCATAGCTCTTATACCAGCTACCCAATTTACCAATACCAGTATACCAATTTCAATCAGTTTTCTAAGTCTGCGCATGTACGTGAGCCTGACACGTTTGCCAGGACTGCCTATTCTGAAGACTTGACTTTATTTAACCTCGCCTGTTTTTTTCTCGCAGGATCTGGCAACCCCGAATGAAACGTGCCATGGAATTAAAGATAGTGAAACGGCTATCAAACATTCTGAAACGCAGTATAAAACAAAGCATTTGATTATTTAACATTACAATTTGAACTTGTCACTTATTTCTGAGATTATTGGCTGGTTACAAAGTAGAAATCCGATTATTGCCCGAGTCACATAAACCCAGAGGTTTCCCATTATCTGATTACTCAAGTGCATATACACTCCTTGATCGGATTACTGACAAAATCTGATTTCCTGCAGTTATCGGATTATTAAGTGCATGTAAACGCACTCACTGTCTTTGAGAAAAAGCCAAACTGGAACCAGGGTGCTGTTACACGTGTCATTACAAATGTTGTACTACAACAGTCAGTGCATCTGGCAAGATAAAATAGAGGTATGTGCTGTTTAACGTCCATCAGATCAACCTCCATTTACTCTAACATCCGAGGTCTTAAGAATTGTAATAGGAAATAAAAATCCTTCTTATATACAATCTTACCGACGTCTGAAAACAGGAAAGAAAAATCACAATTTTGATGGCAGATAAGTGTTTTAAGTTTTATAAAAAGTACAAAGATAAGAATTGCTATATTGTACAGTACAGTACTTTACTGAATGTTTTCATGTTCTGTTTTAAAAGCATCTAAAATACTATGTAGCTATGGTAATGACCGGTCAACGTCCATTTCAGTCACAATCCTGTTGCGGACATTAACTGGTGCACACCTGTATATAGGTTAAGTGGATAATGACCTTATAGGACCACGGATGTATATGCAAATGGACATTGTTGACAGTGACATAATTCATTCATCGTTCAATTTATTAGCAGAATTATGAGACACTTACCCATTTTGGAGGGCAGTTGCGTTGGGATCATAGGTCAATGTTATTCCACTCTGGAAGAAAGACAACAAATTAAAAAGCATAACATTATTATTCAGGCACACAATTTATTCCTTTTCAATTTTGTATCTGTACAACAAAGGTCTGTCTTTGTTTCGGACGAAAGGCACCCAATTCTATCAGAGTATCCAAACGGCTGGTTCGTTCCACAGCAATGTGCACCTCAACACACACCCACACAGTAAAACACAAGAGTTGGACTTACTAGTCTCACCTCGGTGTCCTGTGTCCAGGTTCGTCCGTTGGGGACGTATTTCGTCTGACTCAGTCGCTTCTTTTGGCCACCATCAGCAAATTTACAGAGCAGCGGCTCTGATGCACCTGGATACGCATTAAATACACACATCAATAAGGCATACAGCTTGAGTTTTGGTGACACTGGAGAGTACATCTCAGATTTATAACCGCTAATTACCCAGCATGCCTGACGCAGACTTAATGAACTTCCCATTAAAGTGAGAGATCACAGCATCACACTTCTCTGTAGACTCCATCCTGACAGCAACAGGAGGAAAGAACAAAGAACAAAATTAGAAAAATAGAAGCTTAAACGATCCTGGCTTGGTTTAAACACATTCCAAAAGATCCGGACCGATACACAAGCGCACACACACACATACTGACCTGGCAAAGCCCACACCTCGACTAATGCCATGCGCATCTCTGAGGATGCGAGTGGAGATGACCTGTCCGAAAGGCTTGAGAAGGTTCTCCAGCTCCTGCTCATCCATGGACACTGGCAGGTTGGACAGATACAGGTTGGTTGGATCCTGCTCCTGTTGCTGTATGACAGAGGGACATGAATACATCTGTGAATGCTACAAAGCCTCAGCCTCCTATCAAAACATATTTCTGTGGTTCAGCTCTGAGATAGATCTTGATATCATCAAAATGGCTTTAATGTCAAGTTAAGCTCCATGAGGTACCAGTCCCAGGCTCTTGGTTCATTTGTTCACTGATTTGCTAGCAGATCAGTGGCAAAGCAAAGCAGAAATATAAACTGCTTTTCTATTATAGGTATGTGCCTTTTAACGTCCATCCAATCAACATCGGTTCACTTTAACAGCCGGGGTCTTAATAATAATAATAGGAAATATAAATACATCTTCTATACAGCTTATTGACATCTGAATGACAGAACACTAGTACAAGCAAACCCGTGCGACATCTGCTGTCAGAAAAGAGAATCACTGTTTGAAAAACAACATGGTAACATTTCTTTCGTTTTCTTATTCATAGTTTATAAAAGACACAATAAGGATTACTGTACTGTACAGTACAGTGTTGTACTAAATGTGTTCTTTGTGTTTAAATTAATATTATTGTTTAAAATAAAACACTATATGAAAGGTATCTAAAGGATCTACTACGTGACTATGCTAACGTCTGGTCAATGTCCATTTCAGTCAACAGCCAATTTCATTTCAACGCCCCCATGTCTCGTCTCAACCTAGATAGAAGAAACCAAAAAAAGACTTTGTTTTACTCTGTTTTGTATTTTTGTAGTAAGAAACCTTTTAAACAGCTGTGTGCGCTTTCCTAACATTTCTGGAATACTTATGATAATTTAGTCGCTGACAGTGACGTAGCCATGAACGGATGTGAGACCTGAAGAGCATAACTGGTCCTGCTCGTTGGGTGGCCTATTAATCACATTAACATTAGTCAAGCATCTCAAGCATCTGTGAAGCTACTTTATAAAGAACAGAGTAGTTAGTGTTCTCCTCCAAGAGCTTCCAGCTGCCATATGATGCTGCATGAGCAGCAGTTGGAAAAGAGGTTGGGGCGGCTGGCTTCATGTAGTTCAGAAAAAGGCACATACCAAGCCTCAGATTCCAGATTAGTAGTGGTTAAGTGATTAGGAACCTCAGCTATAGAGTCGGAATTTGTAATGACTAAAAGTGGAAATAACTGGAGAACATATCAAAAACAGTTCATCATTAAGCCTTTTCATCAGTAATTACCCAGCATTCAGTATAAGCTGGTTAACCAGAGGGCTTATAAAGAAAATGATATAAGGAAATTCATGTTGACCTTAGTATCTTTGAGTGAAATGATGACGCAGTCGTTTTGTGCTACCGCCAGTATGAGCGCTGCAGATGTCTTCTTACGTTGGCGGAAAATAAATGCAGACCAGATCCCTGTGTTTCACCAGTACCCCTGTTTGAGCCAATTTTTATTTTTGCATTGCTATAACTCAATATGATACAATGTTTCGGTCAATCAAGCCTTATTACTATTGAACATGCTTAGGCCAACATGGTTTAGGAGCCCTTATATAATCACTGTTTTCTCTAATTTCCCCCAGTCTGCTCCAGTGGGCCGTGCACATTCCTAGGACAGAGCGTAAGCCTTAATTCAAGCTTGCAGCCTGGCTGAAGCAAATCTGACATTCTTCCTCCATGAAGCAATTTGGTTTATAAGGGCATCCTGGATTTATGATCCACAATAACCCTCTGGTTAACAAGGGGTCGTAGCTATGGCGATGAGCCAGGATTAACATATGGCCTTTGGCTGACAGCGGAAGCCTCCTCATTTGGAGGAGGGCAGGGGAAAAGACAAAAAGCAAGCCACATCTGTCACCATGCATGTGTCATGCGTGTGCACCGGCTCAAATCCACATGTGCACGCGTTAGCATGAACATGAAAAAGTGAATGAGGCAAGGCAGCTCGCCATTAGAGACGAAGCGCTGGAAAAGGAGAAGCGTTGAATAATTGAACGTGAATGCAGAAGCGGTGTGAGATGAGTGGGAGGAAGTCCGTGCAGCAAAAGCATGGCTTTTGCAGTTGGATTGTTGGCGCACCCACGTACGCGCACTTAAAAACGGCTGTGTATTTGTTCTGCATGTGACTGAGTCCAAAAGAACTAAAGAAAGGGCGGTCAGAGGTCCGCTGTAGCTCTGATAAAAGATGGCCATGTTTAAATGCATGTCAGACAGGATATGAGGAGCCTAAAGAAGGAAGTGATGCTGTACATTGCAACAAGGCTGCACAATTAATCATACATTGTATGTTAAAGGCCTTCGGCTAACTGCTCTGGCAATCACAGGTATATGCAAATGTGCTAATTCTAAGTTGTTGTTTATTTATCATTTCTACAACAGTTAGATCCGGCCTAACAATCTGATTGGTTGACAAGCGTTCTCATCAATATCTGCACAGCTTCACACCAAATGGTACCACTCTGTTGGTTTGTTTATTTGGTTTATTTAACATTGCTATCAGCATCAACAGCCATTTCAGTGACAGACACAAGGTTAAATCTATATATAACGTTACATCAAGACTAGCCATATATATCCACTCAGGATGGACCATTTTAGCGTAATCAATTAACCTAATGCATGTCTTTGGGCTGTGGTAGAAAACCGGGATACCCATAGTAAACCCACACAGACCCAGGCTGCTCCACCTTGGGATTGAACCCAGGACCTTCTTACTATGAAGCAATGGTGCTACCCACCAAGCCATCGTGCCGCCGTTGCCAAATAATAGCAAGCTTTATGCACACAAACCTATAACATACAAATAATGCAATTACCATAAAAAATAACTAAATTATATCGTTCAATACTTAATGGATTTTAGTTTGAATCCTTTTTACATTTAAATCTTCTCTTATTTGCACTTTGTATTTCAAATTAACATTACTTGGTAGTATTACATAGACCTGTTGTAACTGTTTTAAGGCAGGGTAGGGAATTTATTCCTGCTGCATAGCAACAACTCATTTGTTGTGGATCTTCTTTTGGTGGATTGTATAGTCAGTGTTAAAACATATTCAGTATAAAATTCAGGGCTTCTTTGATTTTATTTCTTTATTTTGGTGTAATACAGACTGTTGTATAAAAGCAAGAGAACACTCAACCTTGCGTGTTACCCCGAATAACATCACGACTGTGATGATCTATGGCACTCGCCTTTGGCTCGTGCCTACAACCAAATCACAGGCATGATGTTATTTGTGATAACACATTCCCTCTCGTGTTCTACTGCTTAATTAACATCTAATTATTAGTCATTTGACCCTGGGCCCCAAGATACCACCATATTTTATCCATGCATTACTTTACAGTTTCTGCAAAAGGTACAACAGCATTTCTGGCATAACTGAAAGCCGAGACTAAAGGCATATTCACACTGAGTATGATTTTTTCGCCAAACACCCTGAAAACTCCATGTCTGCTTTCTTTAATTTCCCTTCTCTTGATGCGTCACAGAGAATATGCTGTGTCTCTTTCACATTGTCAAAAAAACAAAGACACGAGCAATAATTAGTGAGGGAAGCTATAGTTTGTGTTATTGTGGGCATGAGTAGACTAGAATGTACTTAGATAACCAAGAAAACAGTCACTGTGAGGTTTTCACTATATACCGCCAGATATTTTCTTTAATATCAGTGTTTTTATAGTCAGTGTGTTGCTTGTCATATAAGCTCTTGTGCTCTGCAACTAGCAGGATGAGCTGTTCTGCCTGACAACCGAGCTCTGATTGGTCAGCCTGATTCTAACGCATCCGAACGCAGAAATTAGAACAGGCTCCGATTAAACATTTAGAGCAGCCCGTCAGTTTCGGACTCGGTGTGAAGGATGACATTAATATACGTGCGTTTCAAAAATTGACGTGCGTTTTTTCCGTCCGTAAAAATCGGTGTGAAAAGTCTTAACTCGTTTTGCATTTGCAAAATTATATGTCCATGATTTCAGTATTAAGCAAAATAGTCTTCATTATCATTGCAGGCATTATCATGTAACCCCGGCTCGTAGTCTCACCTTGGCCATCTGAGCCTGAACGCCGCTGCTCTTGAGCGCCGCTACAGCTTTCTGTGCTGACACAGGACTGTCGAAATCCACAAAGCCATAACCTGAGAAGACAAGACACTCTAAATTATTAACACAATTGTAATCAATCTCAAGATGCTATAAAACACCTTATGCTGTCCTTCAGGTGTGTGAGGTGTAACGAGGTGAAGCAATCAATCAGACCACACACATTAGGTGTACTATCTGCTTTCATGCCTTAAACACCTTCAGCAGAGGGCATACAATGTGCACCCCTGAGCTCAGTTCAAATAATTCCAAATAACCTATGTTATCCGTGGATCTACACATCGGTTAGTATGTTCTAATGTTAAAGCTATATAGTCTAACCACATATATAACTTTATCGGCATGAAAATAAAGATATATTTGACAAGAGTTGCAGTCACAAGGCAAAGATGATCCCCCATCTGCCCTCTCCCTCAGACACAGCCAGTCAAGGCAAATTAATTTACATAGCACTTTTTACAACGGACCATCCGTCCTAACTGAGTAAGCCTAGAGCAACAGTGCCAAGGAAAAACTCCTTAAATGTTACAAGGAAGAAACCTTAGCCAGAACAAGACTCAAAAAGGGACCCAAACTCCTTGGGCTGCATAGATGACGCATGTAAGAATTAAACTAAGCTATAGAATTAATTCGGTTATAGTAATACTTTAAATTAGGGCTGCAACTAACGATTATTTTAATAATCGATTAATCGGTCGATTATTTTTTCGATTAATCGATGAATCGGGTTTAAAAAATGACGAAAAAAAACCTTTCCATGTCTTTATTCAGAAATATAACATTAAATAACAGAGCAAATAAGTGCTTACAATAAATGAATAATAATAAATTACATTTATTAATAAATTAAAATAACAAATTAAATAATAAAGAAAAATAAGTGCATCTCTGATGCAAACACTACATACAAGTCATTCACGCTTTTTCTTTAGGAACTTTGCATTTATATATATATATATATATATATATAATATATATATATATATATTATATATATATATATATATATATATATATATATTCTAATATAATATTATATATATATAAAATCCCTCAGAGAGAATCTTTTCTAAAAAGATCAGATCATAACAGAACTGAGGAGCAGGATCAACCCTTCAAAGATGAGATCCTAGGTTTTTTTTTTTATGCCAATCTTTATTAAAAACTGTAACCTGGATGTTGCTTTTTCTTTTTTTGCACATTTTTATTTAGATTTTGATGAGTGATGTTTGGTTGATGATGTCTTGTTTCCCTGTAAATAGTTGCAAATTTACAAATAATACACATAGTCAGAGACCTGAGACCAGATTGGACCTGTAATTGAGATGGGTCTTCGTTTTTGTATTTTATTTTACTGTGTTCCATTGAGTATATAAATAAAAACCATATTAATAATAACAAACATTGGATATTGTGTTTTTACATTAGTAATTAATTTTACACATAATTTGGTAATAAATTAAGCTACAAAAAATCTAAAAGAGCCACTTGGGAGCCGAAAGAGCCGGCTCATTTTAGTGAACCGAGCCAAAAGAACCAGCTCTCTGAAAAGAGCCGAAATTCCCATCACTAATGTTTTCGTTTCGTTTCGAGGGCTGTATCAGCACCGGTCAGATCACTTTTGCAAAGCTTGCATGTTACACATGTTCTTACACTTTTGACGACTGAAGCCGAACTTTCTTCTCTGCGTCGGTCATAATTTACTTAATTCTTAACGCTAACTTATTTTGAAGATTCCGCGTCCGCGCTGGCTCCGCCTCGCTCCGTTCAATCGCTCGTGTTGTTTTTTCCAGCGTGAAGTGCCGCAAGTAACGTAAGCGGATATGATAACGTAAGGCGGGAAACACAATAAATCATGTGACAACGAATCGATAATGAAATTCGTTGTCAACGCTTTTAATAATCGATTTTATCGATTCGTTGTTGCAGCCCTACTTTAAATAAACAGAAGCTAAATAGAAAATACAAAAGAGAGAACCCAAGCTGTTCTTCCACTAATTTCTAGCACACTGTTACCCAATCACACTCTCCCTCCTCCAGTTGACTGAGGATGCCACGCCACCAAAACATTCCCGCTGAGGACACAAGATCCTACAGTGACTCTGTGTTATTCTGTTCAATATTTTTATTCATTTTCACTATTCTTATTGTTAAGTATTATATTTTGAAATATGTTCTCTCTCTTAAAATTCATTTAGCTTGTTCTATTCATTTATGTGATTGTCCTATAGAGGCCTATAGAGAACCTGTTCCAGCACCAACTGGTAGGGCTTTTCGTCAGGGGCCCCACAGGGGCCTCGTAAAATTCTCCCATAGGAAACGAATGGGGAAAAATAAAATTAGAAGATGGAGAAACAAAATTTGGCAGGATAGTTAAGGTCATACTGGAATAGGGATTTTGTGATTTTGGCAATGACTGGCCCTTGGGTGGTGGCTATAGGGCCCCTCAAAGTCATGATTTGGCACTTATGTTAACAAATGGGAAACATAGGGGCACTGACTGTAACTCAGTCAGTTTTCGATCTACGACCACAAAATTTGGCACGCTCGGTCCCGGGTGCATCTTGAGGTGGCATGTGATGCCCATGGGGCCCTCAGGTACGCTCAGGGTCGACCATTGCTGAGTGGCAATCACACTCACATTTTCTTCAGGAAATGTACCCCTCTAGTTTAAACTATTACTATAAACACATTAATTACGTAACTTAGGTAATTCTTACATATAACATCTAAGCCACCCAAAGAGGATGGTCCCCTTTTTGAGTCTTGGTCCTCCCAATGGACCTTTCTTATAAAGTTAAGAGACTTTTTCCTTGACACTGTCACCCTAGGCTTGATCAATTTGGGATTGGACTTTTAATTTAGAAGATAATCTAAAATTATAAAGCCGCTTTGAGACAATGTTCCACTGTAAAAAGCACTATAGAAATAAATCTGACTTGACTTAACTTTACTGAAAGAGAGTACATATTAGGGCTGGGCAATTCATCAAAAATTAAAACCGACATTCAGAACCATTAAACGACGTTATCTTGCCCATGTTGATAATTTCTTTTTTTTAATTTGTTAATACATTTTTTATTCTCTTAACTGCTACACAATATGAAAAGGATTCAAAAAGACTGAAAGAAATAATTAATTCCATATCCTACTACATCATGTGGAATGATTTCAGTTGAAATATTCAATAAACAACCATCAATAGTTCATCGGTTTCCTTCAGTTACTTTAAAATCACAACGATATGCCATTTTTGATTAGGAAAAATCCCAGTTTTAGTAGTCGAGCAAATTTACAGTACAAACCTTGTTACTGAGAACACTATGACTATGAGAGCAGAAAAATATTTGATGACAAATATTAGAGAGCAGTATTCAATGTCAAATGTTAAACTAATTGTGATATTGATGAGGCCATACTGCCCAGCACTAGTGCAAATTTAAAGAAAATGTAATAAATAAATTAAAACATAATACTATATTCTATAATAAATCAAATATAATATTATGAAGAATATGATAAATTAGACAACACAAAACTATACAACACAAAACAGCAGTTCATGTACTAAATAAAATAATAAATAAATAGCCAATCTTGTACTTACAATTACATTTTCAGCATTTAGTAGGGGCTCTTATCAAAAACAAATTACAACTGATATGGTATTACACTGTATACATAAGGCAAAAGGGGGTTACAAGGGTCTTGCTTAAGGAACAAACAGTTCCTTATTGCTGGACTGGTAGTGATTGGTAGTGCTAGTGTTCCTACTTGTCAATAGTCCAGTACACTGTCCCGTGCCTGTTTGATGGCGGACTAGTCTGGGAAGTACTGCTGGGACTCACCAGGGTCATCACGTTGGTGGGCTAGAACCCCTCAAGCGCTACGGATATATTAATGCAAATTGGCAATGCCCTTGTGGCCTTGTGCTATCCCAATCAAGCAACACCTGCATTTGGGTCTGACTCCTGTTTGGCCTATGATATGGCCTAATCATGTCCTAAAAAAATCTGCAGTAGTCCTTTCCAGATCAGATTAAAGAGCCCTGATGTAATGCCCGCAAACGAAACAGATGTAAATGCAGGTAAGAAGTGCAAAAGTAATAGGGAAAACTTTCACGACAGGAGTTCACTAAACCCATTTGAATTCCACACTGAAATCATTTGGGTGTGACGCTTCACAACGTCATGACTAATTTTCATAGAGTTCAAATGTTGCTCTCTGACGCAGTCACTGAAATCTCTCTGTGTTGCCCTTCTTTGAGGACGTTTTGTAGTGAGAATTCACTGTTATATAGTAAACA